>JBBYHL010000005.1:1448255-1468473 GCA_038381835.1 Adansonia madagascariensis
CATCATTTGATGCCACATCTTTGCATTTACCTTTGATATGATCCCTAGGCCTTCTTGACATCCTCAAAATACTTTTTTGCCCGGTGACACGATCATCACCCCTCTTACGTCCATGCTCCTAATTGCTAAAAATTAGCCCGGACAAAATAAGGTGTCTGCATTATATAATGGGAGGATAACGTTCCAATGCAAATAAAAAAAATAAACTTGTAAGCAAAAAATAAATAGTAAACAATGTAAGCATTTAATTTTATTCAAATCTTTTTGAACAAATTATGCCCAACTCCTATATATAATTCTCAATTAAAGTTTTTACAAATAAAATTTCACTTTTTAAATACTTTTACATAGAATTTAAATTAAGCACTTATAGATAGAATTTTCAATTAAAACTTTCTACATAAATTTACTTTAATAGTAATTCTTTTTTATCTATAAAAAGTAAAAAAATATATATTTGATCATGAAATTAGTTTTTTGTTAATATAATATAATTATTAGTAATATACCCAAATATATTATTAAAATAAAAAATGTAAAATTTTTTTTACTTCAAAAATTACTAAAAATTAACTTCTCACATATATAATATATTTAATAAAAATAGAAAATAATTTTGAGAAATTATAGCTTATTTTTAAAAAAAAATATTTTATATAAATATATTATAGATTTGGTAATGTTTTATGTAAAACTGTACTGTTTATATATAATCCAACAAATTTATATATAAATTGTTACATACAAACATTACCTTCAAAGATTCTTTATACATACACATTACATATAAAATAAATTAAATATAACATTATATAAATTGTAATATTTATGTGTATTTTTTATAATATTTAGTTGTAATTTGACCAACTAATAAAAATATAAATGTTATTATAAAATTAATTTTTTCTTAACATAATATAATTATATCTAATATACCTAGATAAATTTTTAAATTAAAAACATATGAAAATCTTTTTCACTTCAAAAATTAGTACAAAAATTAATTTCCTACATATATAATATATTTAATAAAAAATAATTTTGATAAAATTATAGTTAATTTTTTTAAAAGAATATTTTACATGTATATATTATAGATTTAGTAATATTTTTATATAAAACTGTAATGCTTTTATGTAATCCGATAATGTTTGTATATAACAATTTATATACAAACATTACTTTTAAAGATTCTTTCTATACACATTACATATAACACAAATTACACATAAACATTATAAAAATTGTAATATTTATCTGTAATTTTTGTAATCTTTAGTTGTAATTTTATCAACTAATAAAAAATATGTATTTTATCATAAAAAATAATTTTTTAATATAATATAATTATTACTAATATACCTAAATATATTATTAAAATAAAAAAATGAAAATTTTTCACTTCAAAATTACTGCAAAAATTAATTTCCTGCACATATAATATATTTAATAAAAATAAAAAATAATTTTGAGAAGATTATAATTAATTTTCTTAAAAGAACATTTTACATAATACATTACAGATTTTATAATGTTTTTATGTGAAACTTATAATATTTATATATAACATAGTAATATTTGTATGTAACAAAATATATATAAATATTACATTTAAAGATTCCTTTACATATAACGCAAATCACATATAAACATTATGTAAATTGTAATATTTATATGCAATTTTTATAATCTTTAGTTGTAATTTTACTAACTAATAAAAAATATATTTTTTGTCATAAAATAATTTTTTCTAAAAATAATATAATAATTATTAATATACCCAAACAAATTATTAGAAAAAAAAATATGAAAAAAAATTTCGGTTCAAAAATGACAAAAAAATGAATTTGCTACGTATATAATATATTTAATAAAAAGTAAAAAATAATTTTGAGAAAATTATGTTTAATTTTCTTAAATAAATATTTTACATAGATACATTATAGATTTTGCAATGTTTTTTTGTAAATCTGTGATGTTTATATGTAAATCCAGTAACATTTATATGTAATTATTACATACAAATATTACCTTCAATGATTTTTTACATACATTATCTATAACACATATTACATACAAACATTACCTTCACTCTAATGTTACGTGTAATTTTTATAATCTTTAATTGTAATTCTTACCAACTAATAAAAAATTTAAATTTTATCATAAAATTAATTTTTTTAGTAATATATTATATTTATTACTTATTTCAAAAAATATATAAATAAAACAAAAATATAAAACATTTTAACCTAAAAAATTACTAAAATAACTAATTCCCTACATATAAAATATATTTAATAAAGATAAAAAATAATTTCAAAAACATTATAGTTAATTTTCTTAAAGAAAGTTTTACATAAATATATTACAGTTTTATTAATATTTTATATAAATTTATAATGTTTGTATGTGATCTGATATTATTTATACGTAATCTTTTACTTACATACATTAGCTTCAAATATTCTTTATACAAATATATTATCCATAACATATATTACATATAAGCATTACATATACTTTAATGATTTATGTTAATTTTAATATTTAAGTGTAAATATAATAAATTATGTGTTATAACTTTTATTATCTTTAATGTATATGTATAATTATAAGAAAAATGTGTAATACTTATTTATATTACTTATGATAATATACTTATGTAATAGATAATATAATTTATGTAATTGTAATATTGTATGTAATACTATTTTCTATTACATATTGGTAATATATATTTTTTTAACTTACAAAATTTTTATGTAAATATAATAAATGTATGTATTACAACTTTTATTATCTCTTATCATAATTTATATAAATAAATAATGTATATGTGTAGTTATAAGAAAAATATGTATTACTTATTTAGTATTATAACATATGTAAATAATGCTTTTATACTAAGAAAATGATTCACCAATGAAATTTATGGAATCAATTTGTTTAAGATTAGGAATTGTGGCTATGATATGTTTTCATGCAGAAATGAATATTCTCTTTGATGATCTGAAGGTTGTTGTTTTATTCATTGTTGGGATATGTTTACTGAGGCCCCATTCTTTGTACTAAATAAGGTTTAATTGTTAACAAACCAACTGATATATGAATTGATCATATAGCATTTTGCTATTCGATACAGAACATTTTGTGTTACATTTACAATGATTTTGATCATTTTAACTATGTCAAACTTCCAATATAGTTTCTATAGACACGTCATTTTGTCTGGGGCAATTTGGCATCTAGAGACATAATTGAAAGGTTATAGACTAAGAAAACAAAAAATAAAAACCGGGGGATGACTACCGGGTGCGTGTTCTCAAGCACTATTAGACGACACGGCACTAGGCGAAAAATTTTTTTTTGGGAGATCTAAAATGCTTATGGGTCACATTAAAGGAAATGCAAAAATGAGGCATCAAAGGTTAATATTCGGGGTATCACTGGAGTTATTCAGATGAGTACACAGGTCAAGGTGAGGTAACTCAGGAAGCCATAATTATGTGCAAGTTATATTGATGCATAAGTATTGATACAAGGCTTTTACGTCATTAGAAATTTAAATTTTTATGCATAGTATCAATACATGGGGTTTAATGTTGAGACCTAATGAGATGTATCGATACCCATCATGATTGTATCAATACAAACCTTGAGAGTAGCTATACTTTTGATTTTTGGCAGAATGTATCGATACACAAGCTTGAGTATCGATACGAGTCCATTAAGCATCAATACATGCCTCTAAGTCTTGAGACTAGAAATAAAATTTTGCTTTTAGGATCGATACATACTTCATTATATCGATACTCATGGGTAAAAATTGCCTTGTATATCGATATATAATGTTCTATATCGATACACAAAGGCATTTTTGCCCAGATCAAGCCATTTTTTAACCGTTACACCATTAATTCAAAATCTAATTTAAACATGTTTCTTGCACCAAAAATCATCAAAATTCATACGAAGCTTCATCTTTGGGCTTATGATTAGATTTAAATAAAATTTTGAGGCCCAAATAGCCAATGACAAGGGACATTTCATGACACTATACAATTTGTCAAAGGTTAAGGCCGAATTTCTTAACGCTCAGCTGCATAAAGTAGCCTAGATCCACTATTTTTGTTGAGCAAACCAATGGGTTTATATGGCAGCAGAGTGCAGTACCTGATATTTACATAAGGTACATGCACCAAAACCCTAACATGCCCTTGCTTTTTCATCTTTTGTCTTCATAGTAACATAGCTATATATACACTAACCTTGGGCTCAGTTGAAGGGCAACCCTATAAAAAAAGACTTCCAGCTATCCCCAAGAATCCTTCAGCAATTTCTAGCCCCAAAAACTCTCCCAAATACATTGTTCCATTGCCTTTCACCCTTAACATTCTTCCATTCCCGTAGTTCCCCTAAACCACCACTAGAAAACCTTCAAAAACTTAACTTTTTCACACACTTTCATCCTTAAAACACCGCATCATCAACAATAATACTAGAAAGCTTTTTCCTTTCATCTTTTTCTCGCTAAATAATAGCAAAGAGATGGAAGGAACTAAGCTTAAAGTCATTGCTCCAAGTAGAGGGAAAAATTCAAGCTTTTTGGTATATTTTCTCTACCTTGTTCCATAAATTTTTTGTGTTTATCATCTACATCATTTTAGTGAGCCCTTTATGTTGTCATGACCAGCCTAGGACTCTTATGCATTTGTTGCCTTGGTTGTGGTAATCTTAAGATATTGATGTTCTTTTAATGCCTTGATGTTTCTTGGTAGACCAAACTTTTACTCTTTCATTATGTCATTAAAACAGTCCCTTATTTATGCATTTCCTATCGTATTTCACCTATCTTCATATGCTTAACACATATTTAAATATTTTCATAACATGCTTTAAGTATGTCATGCCTTTTCTTGTATTTTAAGGAGTCTCATGTCATAAAAATGTTTTCTTGACAACTTAAACATGCTTTCCTTTGCTTAAACATGTTTATCTTATTACCATGCATCTTGTTTGTTATCTTCTTGCATTTTTTGCCATCAATTTCCATGTCAAAATGTCTCTTTTGTGTGTTTGTATGTTTAGTTCTTGTTCATCTTTATGCATGTTGTGTTTGTTCATTTCATTCCTATCAAGATGCGTGCTTGTTTGCTAAAAATATGAATTTTAAAAGAAATCCCCAACTTAAGTGCATGCTACCTCCAATAGATAAAGGTTAGCATGGATTTAAGGTTAATTCATATCAACCTTCCAATTTAGGGATACATTAAACATTTCAGATCTGGATTCATGTTAAAATGAGTTTAAAGATGCGATTTTTTTTCAAACAAAATCCCTTTTTGGTATAAAATATATACTAAGCCTCGATCTTAAGTTTTAACACCTCCATGATGGCATGGTCAATAGGTTGCCTCATCGTATCAAACCACTCTGGGACTGTGGAATAAATTCATGATGCCCAGGTTAGTCAAGTCTTTATGTGGTGGACGTTCAAACGTCCATAACTCAAATTTGACCCCCTAAGAAAACTAAAAAATCAAATAGCCCTTTATTTTGCTCTTACAGCATTATACTCTAAGTTTGGAAAATCATTTTCAAACCATAAAATATTTTCTTTGATTTTTCTTAAAGGGCATCGAAGTATCTTTCTAACTGTGTCTTGTATAACCTCAGATCATTTTGGAAGAGATATGATTTCTCGAACTTTTGTTGTCGAAACCTCTAGAATTAGCAAATAGTTTTCTGTTTAGGTTGTTTTGGCCCACCAAATGACTTTTTTAAACTTCTTGAATATTTTTTCCTAGAAAGTTTGCAAAATTCCCTTTCCAAAAAGGTATCATTCATGATTTAATGATTCTAGATGAGCTCAAAATGATTTTTCAAAGTTCACTGCATCTTTTGTCCTACATACGTTGCCATTGTCAAGATAGACCTAACTTCAAAAATTAATTCTGCCTAGAAAGTGATTTTTTAAGATTTCCAAAAATATTGTTACATTTAACCTTATCGAGTTATCTTTCTGATGGTACTCCGTTCACCCCCAAAAACCTTCGGATGAACCCAAAATAAATTTGTGAAAGGAGATGACATGACGTTGTCCCCTGTTTTTTACCCATTTTTTAAATCTCCTTTATAGAGACATTTGAATGTCTCGAAATGCATCTAATTGGTTCCCCTAAAATACAAGCCCTTTAGATTCAGATCAAGGCCTAAGACAAAAATATATTTTATAAGAATCTTTGATTTTCTATTTTCATAATCTTTTTTTTTCAAAAAAAAAGAAGAGAATAATTTTTTCTTCTAAAACATTAAAAAAAATTTATCTTTGAGGATACTCTAACCCCATTACTCTCAAGGGATACTACAACCCCATTACTCGAAGAGAATACTCCAACCCTAGTTTTTCATTAAAAACTCTAATTCTCTCTTTGTTCTAAATTATTATCATAACTTTAACTTTGGGGATACTCTAACCCCACCTCTTTGAATGGACAATCTAACCTCGCTTTTATTTAAAAAATCCAAAAATTTTCTCTCTTTCAAATGCCCCGAATTGTTTTGATTAAAATCTTTTTTGTCCCTTAAATTACAATCGAATCCAAACCCGTCTTTAAATTGTCATCCTGGTTATTTTTCAATAATCAAAGAAAATCACGAGATACATTCCGATCATCTCTCTTTTTTTATGTTTTTATATGCTTATTTTTATGCAATTTTATTATTTTCTTTTTTGTCTTACTAACATGTTTCCTTTTTGTAAGGATCTTTGTGCATCCCTAATTTTTTTTAAAAAAAATCATTTTTTAAAAACTGCAAAGTGATAATTCGTATTGGTATCTCTCCAGTACTTAACACGAAATATCTAAATTTTCAAAACTCAATTTGGAGCTTACTTTTTCTAAAAATCCTTATGTTCTCCAACCCTCCGAGGTGCATAGATGATTTGAACTTTTTTTTAAAACTCGGATGTACAATTTATAAAATTTCATGCATTAAAGGGGATTATATCTAAGTAACGACCAAATGGAACCATTTAATCAGAAACTGAAGTGAGACATAGTTAGTAGGTACCGATTTCGAGCATTATGGGGGTGCTAATCTTTCTCCACGTAACCAACTCCCAAACCTAACGAACAAATCTTTGGACTTTATAGACCTTGAAATTAGTGTTTTAGGTTTCGTAACGTGAAATATCATTTTCAATAAGCATCCAATGCTACCTAGCCCAAAATGATTGTTGGCAACTTTAAGTTTATGGCCATTTCATAATGGCTATTCAAGACTAATTGGATGAGCGATTCACCTGACGGTCTCTCTCCACTTCATATTACTATGCCTAATCTAAAACTCGATCATGGGATAGTTCAAAGGCTCGACCACCACCAACCATCATATATTTCTAAGTCAAACATGCTAACCCCTTAGGATATTTGAAGTTTTAAAGGCATGGCAGGTGGTGATAGTGTTAAAATAATTTAAAGCTATAATTGCACACAGTGTGGACATTTGGGATCCGTAAGTTATGGGTGTAAGGTCATTTATCATGGTTTATGGATTTTATGGTTCTATTATAAATATATTTATTGTAGTTTAATCGTTATTGTTGTAATAGGAATGTTCGACAACTCTGAAAGTGGGTCATTGTTGAATGTCTTTCGATGAATTGTCAATCTTTCTACCAAGGTTACTACCCATTTAACTTTTCATAGTGATAGGGTTATTCAGTTATGGTGAAAAATAGATTGAGTTATGCTCATTTGTACATATTATGCATATCATTGGTCCAAGTAATGTGCACATTTGTTATTTCACATTTCCATACAATTTAGTGTGATATGGTTTATGGTTCGTTATATAATTGTCATCCGTATATTTTGTTATGGTCATCTACATATTCCGTTATAGTTATTTGTACATTTCATTACGATCATTTGTACATTTAGTTATGGGCATAGAAATATGAGTTTGACATGCATGTTAGGCTTTAGTACATTTCATTATGGTCATAGGGCTATTCACTTATGCTCAAATGTAGATTACCAATTGTTATACTCATATCTACATCTTACGTGATTGTGATATCATTGGTCCAACTAATATGCACAACTGCTCTTCAAAATTTTTAGACAGGATAGGGTTATATTATTTAGTATGCACATTCTTTTATGCTTATCTGTATATTGACTTATGCTTATTTGTACATTCAGTTGTGGCCATCTATACATTCACTAATGGTCATCTGTATATTAAGCTACGGTTATTTTTACATTCAATTACAGTGATATATACTAAAGAAGTCATTGTATATGGAGTCATAGATGTAATATATATAACAAAGTTAGGGTTAACCGATATAATAATGGGTCATATGCTAACTTGTACATTCAGTTAGAGTTATCTGTACATTCAGTTAGGATCATTTGTACATTTAGTTGTTGTGATATGTACATTCAGTTATGATTATCTATATATTAAGATATAGGCATAGGAATATGAGTTTGAGTGTTTTGTTCACACATCTTAAGCTTTAGTAAAATCGATCTTTACTTATAAAATTATTCAATTTTGCTCAAATATAAATTACCAATTGTTTTGCTCATAATGTACATGTTACACGATTATTCATATAATCCAAAAACTAACACGCACAATAGCTCTTTAACATTTTCATATGGTTTAGGGTCATATGGTTTAGTCTACATTCAGTTATGCTCATCTGTACATTGAGTTGCGGTCATTTGTACATTCAATTATGGCCATCTATACAATCACTTATGCTCATTTATATATTCATATACGGTCATATGTACATTTAGTTATAGTGATATATAATAAAGATGGCTTATCACATGCAGTTATAAACATAATATGCACAGCTCAGCTAGAGTTATCTAATACAATAATAGGTCATATTTTTACTTGTATATTCAGCTACAGTCATCTATACATTCCATTACGGTGATCTGTATAATCCTTTATGTGAGTTGTACACTGTGTTACAGTTAATTGTACATTTATTGATTGTATACACATAAAGTCATCTTTACAATAGGTTTAAAAGTTTTATTATCAACATTGAATAGACTCACATCCACCATTCACTTATAATCATGTGTGAGGGCCTGTAATTTACAAAATGTACATTATTTGAAACGTAATATGATCATCTAACATTACATTTAGTACAAAAGTTTATATGATCTAACATGCTTTAGTGTTGCTTCATTGCATTACTAATTTGGTACCTTTTTCACAAAGGCTACTTAAATATATTACCAATACTTTTTCTGTACCCTAGTGCCGACGTATAAATTATCTGCTTAATTATCAAATGGCATATATAGACCTAAGAGCATGAAATTTTTAGCCTGAAATTCCATGCTTTGATACTTCCTTGAAAAGCTATAGTAGAACATGAGTTTTGAGGAATACGTTTATTTATATGTTTACAATTTTTTCTATGCACGACTAATATCGTGTATACCACCTATTTGAAATGGTTGCTATTGAAGGGAACTATCTTCTGTAACACTTACTGAGATATTATGAATGAAATTCTATTATGCTCCAATATGCATTAACTTATGCTTATGTATATCTAACGTGATCTGTGGAATCATTGAATCAAGTAATGTGCACAACTGCAATTAGTCATTTTCAAATGGTTTATAATCATATGGTTTACTGTACATTGGGTTATTGTTCTTATGTTCATCTATATATTTAGTTATAGTCATCTATACATTTAGTTATGGTGATTTGTACGTTCAGTTATGGTCTTCTATACATTTACTTATGTGTATGTACATTTGAGTGTTAATGTTTCTTACACGCATCTAACGTGTAAGTACATTTCGTTATACTAATAGGGAAATTCAGTTATGGCCCAATATAAGTTAACATGTTATCATATGTACATCTTATATAATTGTCATATCATCAATCCAACTAATGTACACAATTGCTATTTGACATTTTCATATGGTTAAGGGTTATATGGTTTTGGGTACATTTAGTTTTAGGGTATTGTACATTCATTTCTGGTCATCTGTATATTTACTTATAGTCATCTGTACATTTAGTTATACTCATCTATAAATTAAGTTATGGTCACTTGTATATTTACTTACGGATATATAAATTTGACTTTTAATGTTTCCTATATGCATGTAACGCTAAGTATATTCTGTTATGCTCATATGAAAACTCAGTTGTGTTTCAATGTATAGTAACTTATTATCAAATGTACATCTTATGTGATTGTCATATCATTGGTCCAACTAATGTGCACAATTGCTATTTGATATTTTCATATGGTTAAGGGTCATATGTTTTAGGCTATATTCAGTTTAAGGTTCTATACATTTATTTCTAGTCATCTGTATATTTACTTATAGTCATCTATATATTTAGTTATTCTATTAGTACATTAAGTTATGGTGATATGTACATTAAGATATAGTCACCTTTACATTTACTTACAGGTAAATACATTTGACTTTTAATGTTTCCTACATGCATGTAATGCGTAAGTACATTCCATTATGCTCACAGGAAAATTCAGTTGTGGTCCAATGTACATTAACTTACTATCAAATGTACATCTCATGTGATTATTATATCATTGGTCCAACTAATGCACACAATTGCTATTTGACATTTTCATATAGTTAAAAGTTATATGGTTTAGGGTACATTCGATTTTTGTTATTTTTAGATTCATTTTTGGTCATCAATACATTTTGTTATAGTCATTTTTACATTTAGTTATATTCATATGTACATTCAGTTATAGTGATCCTTACATTAATCAATGGTTACCTTACATTTACTTATGGGTGTATACATTTGAGTTTTAACGTTTCCTACACGCATGTAATACGTAAATATATTCCATTATGCTCATAGGGATATTCAATATACAATAATATATTATCATATGTACATCTTGCATAATTGTCATATCATTGGTCCAACCAATATGCATAATTGCTATTTAACATTTCTATATGGCTAAGGGTCATATGGTGTAGGGTACATTCGATTTTTGTTATTTGTACATTTATTTTTGGTCATCTGTTTGTACATTCATTTCTGGTCATCTGTACATTTACTTATATTTATTTGTACATTCAGTTATGATGATCCATACATTCATTTGTGATCACTTGTACATTTGCTTATGGGTATATACACTTAATTTTTAATGTTTTCTACATGCATGTAAGGCATAAGTACATTCTGTTATTCTCATAGGGACATTCAGTTATGGTCCAATATACATTAACATACTATCATATGTAAATCTTAAGTGATTGTCATATCATAAGTCCATCCAATGTGCATAATTGGTGTTTGACATTTCTACATAGTTTAAGGTCATTTGGTTTAGGGTACATTTGGTTTTTGTTATCTATACATTCATTTATGGTTATCTGTGCATTTAGTTATATTCATCTATATATTCAGATATGGTGATCCATACATTCATTTATGGTCACTTGTACATTTACTTATAGGTATATACATTTGACTTTTAATGTTTCCTACACGCATCTAATGCTTAATTATATTCCGTTATACTCATAAGGTAATTTATTTATAGTCAAATGTACATTAATTTATTATCATATGTACATCTTATATGATTATCGTATCATTAGCCCAAGTAATGTGCTTAATTGCTATTTGACATTTTTGTATCATTGGCCAAAGTAATGTGCACAATTACTATGTACATCGAGTTATGGTCATGTAGACATCAAATGTCATTATACATGGAGTCTATGTTGGTAATATTCAGAACTAAGTGATACTTATGCTATACAATAGCTCATTAGTCAAATATACATGCATATTACTTAAATGTACATTCCCTTATCTGTACATTAAGTATTTGTTTATCTGTACATTTAGTTATGGCCATTATACATTTACTTATACTTAGTTGCAAATTCAGTTACGATCATATGAACATTCAGTTATGGAGATATATACAATGTTTGTATACATGGACTCTTACATGTTAGATACACAAGTTATTAATATCATTTGAATCAACAACGAGTCATGTGATCACTTGTATAATCTGTTATGGTTAGCTATACATTCCATTGCGGTAATTTGTATATTCAGTTATAGTAACCTGTACATAGACATATGGCTTTATAGCTTTGTAATTATGCTAAAGTGAGGGGGCATAAATGTCATTCCAATAACCATTTATATGGCATGGGGAACCGGCTCACACCATTTTGGAACTAACTCACATTAACAAAGAGTACAATGCACAAAATATCCTTTTTTTTAATAATAATATATTAAATATATCTATGTTCTCATTATAGAAGTGGAGGGAAACTATATCTATAATTTCATATTAATATTTCTATATTGGATTGAATAATGAGGTTATATTTTTATTTAATGAAAATGTTATCTATATCATTATTTATGATTTTAAAAATTAAGGGATTTTTTATATACGTTATTAATTATCTACATATATTATATATTATTCCTATAAGTATATTATTATTTATAAAAATATTTTCCAATATGTTATTAATTATTTAAATTGATGTCAAATTATTATTTACATCATAATTAATTAAACTTTACCAAGAGAAAGGGTAATTATCTGTAGATTAATTTTTTATAGACCCTAATATATTCTTTTGACAATATCAATACTATATAATAATATAGGTATATTATTATGTATTTGTAATAATGTCTATCTTTTAAATTACTAATTGAAAAATGAGAATTTAAAACAATATTATTAATATATTATATTATTTCATCAGTAATAGATCGATTATTAAATAATTTATCTATATTATTATTTATTACTAATATTATCTATATTATTATTGGTATAATTGGTAAATTATGCATTAAAAATAGAAAAATATTATGGCCTGCACCTTAGGAAAAAAACTTGTCCCTCCCACATGAAGAGGGAACCGTCTTCTTGCTTTTTTAGAATCAGGAATCGACTCCATGCTTTGACAAACCGGCTCCTACCTTCCAACGGAACCCACTCCATTCATTTTTAGAGCTAGCTCCCACCTTAGGAAAATGACAGATCCCTCTTACTTTTTCAAACGACTCTTTATCAGCATAAAAGATAAATTATTTTGGAATTTACCTTAAAATCGACATCCTTTCACTCAGTAGAACTGATTCCATAAAACATCCTGAAAACTCAAAATTCTTTCTACAATAATCTAAAATATTAAAAAAATATTACCGTATTTTAAATTGTTTTTATTGTTAATTTTATTGGGTATAAGTTTTTGCATTTATTGATTAAATTGCTAGCATATAACTCGAGACACCAAACTCAACACACAACTTAGACAATAGTATAGATTACAACTAATTTACTTTTGAAAGAGGATAATTAACAACTTTAAACATGGATTTATATTCTATCATTTCTAATTTAGTATACAAAATTCATGTACATCTGATCACTGAATGATATAGAATTTTTCAAAACCATAAACCCTTACAAGGTTTATACCTAATTATTGTTCATGTTAGTCCTATGTACATATTATAAACGCTAATCCCTGTAAAAATGCTAACAACTCTATCCTTTTTAGTATTCCTCATATTCAAAATTAATTGCATGGTGAGTTTCAGTTGATACTTTTTGGAATCAACTTATACAAAAGCCATATGGTTTGTTATCACACAACTAGAATTTCTTACTATCATTACATGTGTATTTAATGCCTTGCATAGTCACCCGATTCAATGGTAGAGTGATTCAGCTAGTTCAAGCTTGTAAATGCTTAACTAAGAATACCCCACAATCATCAACACTGTGATACAATGTACAAACAAGTTAAGCCTAAATCCACTATAAACGTACAAATAAAAAATGAGCTAGAACTAATGTTTAAATAAGGGATTGAAGAGATACTCGTCATCTGACTGCTAATCCAATTGTATGCATCTCTCCTTGTAGTGCTAAACTACAACTGCGACAAAATGGTTTCACCCACGTAACAAAGCGGGGAAAAACTTTTGCTGTAAGTAAGAACATTATAATGAGCACATTGTTATAATTGTTTATCCTAAATGTATAACTTAACATGAGGGTAGTAAAACTTATATATTCATAAAGATTACTAATTGTTTGGGGAATCAAATATGGTTACTCCTTAAACACAATCTTCTGGAATCAATAATTTATATCTTAGCAGACACCGTATTAGTGTAATAGGCAACCCAATGATTGTTTGCACATAGCGGCAAGCATAACTAACAAATATATAAAGTATTAAAAACAAATAAGTTATAATGATTTATATATGTATGTAACTCATTTTAGCTTATATGCATTATCATACATACCAATTGAGCTCCTGTCATTTCAACATTATACGGTTCAATTGCCAGAAAATTAGCAAAATGAGTTCCACATTATTTGTACTCTTTTGCTTAGGATTGTATTATGTATGACACCCTACATGCAAAGGTAACTAAATATTAACATCCACTCACTAAAACAACAAACCTTGAATGAAATTTCTGTATTCTACTAAGCTAATTAACAAGAGAAGACGTAATTCATACCGCAAAATGTGAGGTCAAAATAACTCAACATAGTTATGATTTCTTACTAGCATACATTTTCTTTGCATTAATGACTCAAACATACATCTCCATAACTTGAAATATATGTATATAAACAAATACATTAATCATGAATACATAGAGGTACACATTAATTATAGTTGTAGAATAGAGAAGTTAAACATAACATGTTAATAACCTAATTAAATTTGGCCAACGATAACATTTTTATCTTCATTACATTATAACCATGCATTTTATAGGGGGTTTCCCTACAACAAAGACAAATGGAATGTACAGTGTCATGGTTTTGTACGACAATTTTTATTGTAATCACATATTTGTACAATAGATATGTTGAACTCACGTCAGAGCTAAGTTTTCATCCTATGCATACTTGACCATCGTTATTTCTAATTTGGTTAATCAGCCAAGTGGCCAACTAACTAAATATGGTGATAGAAGTTTGGCAACAAGCCTAACTCTCTGCAAAATCGTGGAGAAATCCTAATCGGTCTAGCTCTTACATCATCGCTTTTTTCTTCCTTAACTAGATGCAGTGTTTTTTCCATGAAAATTATGCCATCTTTAATACTTTGACAATCAAAGAAAGAGGACAAACATTTCCTGCTAAACTACAACAGGTATCAAATGGCCATACAACATGAGGGAGAAGCTTCTGTCTCTCTACCGCTGGTTTTAGCCTCTTTTTGCATCGCCTGCTTCATAATATTTACAGCAGGAGACATTCCACCATTTCATGTGCTGATGACACCTCTGCCAATGCCATCATATCGAGGAGATTGCCTTTATTCAATTTTGCAATCTCCTCATTCTACTTCACAATCTCATCAGTACAGCATGCCTCTTCCATTGTAAAACAACCTACGGTATAAGATATCGAATACCATGAATTAGTTTACACAAGTTTCATTAGCAACATATTACACAACAACTATATAAAACATTTATAAACATTCTCAATGATGTTCACTGTTAACTGGAAACTTAAACTTTTGGGCAAATTAAGCATGGATTGCAAAATCAAACATATTATAGCCTACGAATCTAGCTGCAGAGATTCACTTCCTTTGTTATTTTCATTTCTAGAAGGTTCAATGTCAATTAGAACCTACAAACATAACTAGAGAATAATAATGACAACATCTGTAATAACTAGAAATATTTGATTTGCTGCTTTAATGCATAAGTATTTAATTAATGACTAAAGACAAAAGAACTTTGACTAATATGACTACAGTAACTTGCCCGAAACCATAGCTCTTAAACTTTTCCTCCAATTGTAAGCATTTTGTGACAGAATGATCATCCCATCTGGTTATTCCGAGCATTGCATGAGGTACGAAAGGTTCGAATGGGATAACTTTATTTAAATAAAGCATCTACACATATTTTACTGTGTTATATCTCCAATTATACCTTACTATGATAAAGTGATATATTGAAATCAGTCGATCAGATTTTGTGATACATGGAGAAATAGTATGCATCCAGTTATATAAGTTTTGCATTTTTGTCCAGCATATTTCCTAATAGCATCAACTAGGAGCTTTAATTTAAATCCACCCCACTTGTGTGCCTTAATTTGTAGTGGATCAAAGATGTCTTCGTCAACTTTGTATTAACCTCTACCCTATCACCCGGCACTAAAACAACTTTTATAATATACAATAGAAACAACTTTTTCCAATCATCTAAATATGTTACACTGCTAATAAATGCTTAACGTTTTGTAGTGAATTAGAAGGCAATACTCTACTGCACCATACCTTTATCTAATCACTTTCATCTATAGAATCTTCTGTAACTTCTAGCCCACTACAAGAAGCATTAAACATTAGACCCACATCAGCATCTCTAATTGAAATGACATGTTTGAAACATCTCAATGCATTATTCAATGTGTCAAAATGTTGAAACAACCA
Organism: Adansonia madagascariensis; assembly: GCA_038381835.1. Lineage (NCBI taxonomy): Eukaryota > Viridiplantae > Streptophyta > Magnoliopsida > Malvales > Malvaceae > Adansonia > Adansonia madagascariensis. The sequence goes on from JBBYHL010000005.1 coordinate 1,464,800, forward strand.
TAAACATAATTAATAAGGTAAAAAGGTTATTCTCCAACTCAATATCCCCTCAAAACTTATCTCTTTTAACTGCATTCTCTTTTTTATTATCACCTATAATAACTTTTTTAATTAACCTAACAAACCTACTCGACTGTATCTTATGTGTAATTCACCACCGGGTTGCAATTTTGTACGGTATCATATTAGGTACATATGGTAATTAATATTCCATTAAACAATATGCTATAAAAAAAAATTTACTTCTGCAACTTTCATTTTCTTTTCTACACTCTTACGATGACTTTAATCCTTGTGTAACTTTGTTTTTTGTTAAACCTATAAATATTATACTGTTATAAATCTGGACACACATATATATGTATATATGTTTAATATATAAAAAAATAACAACTAGTAAATTCATTTTATGTATATCCTTATGCTCACCATAATCTTAAATATGCAATCAATCCAAGATATGTAGAAAACTAACCAATCATAAATCCGACAAAAAAGGAATAAATATACTTAGGTTTCTTCCAACTTAGCTTATTCTTATTACTAACAAATTGGAGGAGGAAGAGATTAATATTCACGAACCAGTGCACATATAAGCATTTAGGAATGTACATATGACTATAAAACTTACTATACAAACGACTATAATAGAAAGCACACAGCAATCAAATACTCCTTAAATAATTCTAAGCTCCTATACATGACTATGTCTCATGAAAATTCTTTAATCACTTGAACATAATATATGTATAAACTATGTATGAATAACAACAACGGGATGTACGTTCTATAAACAGAATGTACTTGTCAATATAACTGAATGTACGACTTACAGCACATAACGTACATTTTACTCTAACTAAATGTATATTTCACAACGACTCAATGTAAGCTGCAACTTAAGAATCCAACAAAACATTTCCAAAATACTTGTGAAATTTGATAATATGTTATACAAAACATCACCAATGGACCATCTCACAATCAAATAACATGGACAACACCCTTTCAAAATAAAAATAATCCGCCATCTATATATAGTTATTGTCAAAATCGTAATATCAATTCAGAAGCAAATAATATTACTTTCTATACAAAAACTTATTCCTTAGATCTTTTTACATTAATTAATCTTGCATGCTAGTTCTAACAAATGCAGCTACTACGTTATATGTAACCATTGCCAAAGGCAAGACTTCGATAGGAATTGTGTTTGACAGCCATAGTTTTGAGACGGATAGTAGCACTACCTCCTAACACCTTCACTACAATACATAATCATTGCATATAATACAAACTACGAATCATTAAACTTAAATATTGAATGCTCACTTATAACATTCTAAACTATGAATCATTAAACTCAAACATTGAATGCTCATGCAATATTGTTTTCAAGTTTCATAACTACAAATAAATTCCAAAAATAATTCATATGTATTATTTTACAAATTTACCACTATCGATCACAAAAACATACCCCTAAACACATAATGAACATCTATAAATTTATTTTTCAATTTCTTTTACCCAATACGCATTAACATATCAAGAATTTTTTTTGCAATTTCTTTAATCTAATACACATAAACATGTCAATAGCCTTCAATTATATTTGTTTTCTTCAACCCAATGCATATTAACATATATACTGACAGTTTTATCAATATAATTAGGCAATAAAAACATCTAACACCTCCAATTACAAATTCCCTTTTTAAAACTTAATGAAAACTCAGTATACCTATCAAGAGAACAATAATTTGCATTTGATAATTTAATTTTACATTGAAAAGTAACAACATCTTCCTTCGAATATGGCATTCTTTGGATTTATGGAATATGAAACACCAAAATCCATACTAACAAAGTAAACGGTGATGATCAGCAAATAAAGGAAAAAAGGGATGAAAAACTATGTGGGTATTGCAGGTAAACTAATAGGGAATGGATTTAAACAACGGGAGGAGAGGAAGATGAAAACGAGCGAGTTCTTTCAAGTTAGGGTCGGAACTTGGTCAAGGAGGGAAAATCAAGATTATGAAGAGTCGGTTCTTTCAAGGTTGGATTATGACTGGATATGGGAGGGAAATTTTCTGATTATGAAAAAGGAATCGATTCTTTGAAGAGCAGAAACAGAAACTAACTAATGGGAGGGAAAAATAAGGGACAAAAAGAGGTTTCCGTTAAGAGTAGATAAGTAATTTTAATTTTTTTATTATTATTTTCAATATTTGCTATTTTTATTTAATTATTATCTGCTATTTCAATTTTTTTCCTTAATTTTCGATTTTTTGAGTTTTTTTTTTAAATTTTCCAAAAAATAAAATACGCGATCTTTTGTCGTCGTCGTTGTTGACTTGTTGTTGAGCGTGTTTTTCATTCAACACGACTCCACTGAAAAGGCATCTCTGCCTATCATTTCTCAACACGTGTTAAACTCAAGCTTTCTCTCGTGCCCATCACGTGCCAATGTCCTAAAAGTCGTAAAAAACAAGACGGGTGAAAAAAACAAATCAATGCCCAAACTAAAAAAAAAAAAAAGAGAAGGGAAAGACCATGTTTATTTGTCTGTAGGGAGAAGGGAAAGAAAGAAAGGGAGAGAGAGAGAGGGAGAGCAAAGAAAGGCCCAAAAGAAAATATGGGTAAGATAGTGGAGAAGAAGAAGAAGAAGAAAGGAAGACCTTCTCTTTTAGATCTTCAAAAACGCAACCTTAAAGAACAGCAGCAAAATCAACAGAACACCAAAAGAAATGTTTCTGCCCCTCAAGTTACTCTTAATTACGACTCTGCCACTGCTACTCCTCTCCGTCGATCCTCCCGCCGGAATCCCAATAATTCGTCGGCGGATAACGATGACGATGACGACCAAGAAGAAGAGGAGGAAGAAGAATTGGCCGGAAAAAAACGACGCGAGAAGAAGTTGAAGCTGGTTCTCAAGTTGCCTGCCTCCCAGCAAAAATCGCCGGTTAATTCGGAATCTCGGGGCTCCGATTCGAATCTCGAGGACAGTAACGCGGGTTCCAGTCACAAGAAGAGGAAAATCAATTCAATTGGGGATGGATCTGGATTTGCTGGTTCCAAAAAGGTTTAGAAATTTTGAGTTTTTTTTTTGGGAAAAATTAAAACGAAACAAAGTTTCTAACTTTAGGGGTTTTTTGCATTTTAGTTTTGGGTATTTTAACGGATTTTTGAAAAAAAAAGCGCCAATTTTGTTTTTCTTTACGGAATTGAAGATTCTTTGAATTTCGGGCCGGAGAGTTGGCGGGGTTTTTCTACAATTTTGAGTATTGTTGGGGGGGGCGGGGGGTTTGACTTGTTTCCGGTTGTTTTTTTTTTTTTTTTTTGAATTTTTTTTTTTTGCTTTTTTTTTTAAAGATGCCTTTTCAGGTTTTCGCCTTCTATGTATGATATTTCTTGATGGAATCTAAGTTGACTGGGTTGGGCAAGACATTGCCATCCATTTTTGATAGGTGTCTACATTAGTTACAGGAAGAATTTTCAATTTTATACAAATGGATTTTATTTAGATACATTTTACACGCAGGTTTTTATAATTGGGTCTTTTTCTTCTCAGACAAATGAGATCAAAGTGGTACTTTTCAACCATGTCCCCAACCAATTAGGATTAAAGTTGAATTTTCAAATATATTTGCCAATCATTGAGATTAATT
>JBBYHL010000005.1:1471044-1502450 GCA_038381835.1 Adansonia madagascariensis
AAAAATACAGTTGTCACCTCTAATGTCCCTAATATTGAGGCAATAGTCATGGGCCCCTGGGGCACGTTATAATAAAATTTCTGCATGGCAGCAATGAGTATGGAAATTAGAATTCAGATGAGGTTGACATGCACTCAAACCAACATCGTCAATAATCACACCTAAAATAAAATATAATAAAGCATAGTTAATTGGAAAAACTTCACAAAGGGGATCACATCAGAGCCTTTGGCTTATTGGCTATTGGCATAGTACATAAAACTGGAAGTCGAACTCAGATTCTCTCCCTTCTTTATGGGGGGGTCTACCTCTTTTGGAGGGTGCAACTCTTACCATATTGTTAATAGTGATTTGTCGACCAAATGTAGCCTGGACTCCCATGATATATCACTTCATTTTATGTTATTCAATTTTTATTTAATTTTTTTAAAATATTTGTACCGATATTTATTTCGAATTTAAATAATATAAATTATAGATACTGTTCACTTTCATAATATAATACTTTCAAAATTGTTTCTTTCATTTCCTTTTTTTTTCGACCTTTTTGAATTGCATATATACTTTGGTACTCTTTCTACGAAAGGTGAAGAAATTTTACTATTTGAACATTGGAATGGATCCATTCGAAGGATTCGAAGAGAATAGCGAATGTATTGTAGGCTAAGGGAAGTGATGTTGCTTGCGATGAGAGGTGTAGCTGCCCCCTCTCCATGCCTCCATAGTTGGCTTGGTAATTTGTATATGTGCGTCAAGTTATATATATATATATATATATATTTTTTGTGTTAATCGTTTAAATATAAACATAATATATATTATTAAATATATCAAAATTGTAAGCACAAATATTATAAATATATTAAATATATCATATTAATCATTTTTAAATATATTATATATTATTTATTGTATTAATTTCATATCATATCCATAAGAATTATTTGGTGCTGTGGCTTACTCTCCCATTTCACTACTTTTTTTTTTTTTTTCTTTTTTGTGTTAAGAACAGGCAATAATTATGTAGTAAATTAAGGAGTAGATAGGTCTTCCTAAGGGCTAGGTGACAAATACTTTGGGTTGGGACACATGACTAAATAAAAAAATCACGCATTATTATCTTGGTCCATTGTCCATTGCTTTACCTTTTTCTAAAATTTTTTGGGATAAGCTCTTATATTTTCATCAAATTAAAATAAGTTTTTAAGTTTTTATTTTTACACAATTAAGCTCTTAATATTTAATTTATATCTAAATAAACCATTAACATAAATCTCAATTTATTTGAAATAAGAACTTATTTAGGTATAAATTAAAAAGATACGGGTTTATTTAGGTACAATAAAAATATAGGGCTTTATTTAAGAAAAGTGAAATAGTTCAATTTTTTTTAATATTTTAACCTTTTATAAATTATATTTTTTTATAAACGTATAAAAGCAATAGATTATATATATTAATCAAAAGTTGAATTAACATTTAACATGCATAAATTATATTAAATTAATATCAAATTTTAATATCGATATAAATTTTAAAATTATGTGATTTTGATAATATAATCGAGACTTTTTTTTTCAAATAAATTTTCTTCCAAATGATTTTAAAGACATTAGTTTAGTGCATTATACGTATTACTCTCAAAGTGCTTTTCATAAAACCCCAAGCCTAGGTTGACCAAAATAAAAATGAGCCCTTTCCCTCGTTGATTGGATTAACCCCTATGGGTTTAAATTTAAAATTATGAAGATAAACAATTTAACATAAATTTTTATTTTTATTTATTAAATAATTTTATTTACATTTTAAGGTTTCTAATGAAATATTGGACTTTTTAAAACAAATACTTCAATATAAAGTTTAATTTTTTTTTATATATTACCAAATAAATCTAGGATTTTTTAAATTAAAATTATTATTTGTAAATTGTATAAATCTTATTAATAATAAAAATTTTTTAATGATGATTTAAAAACATAGTCTATGTATGTGTTCTATAATGAATTAACTTCTATTTAAAGTTTATTATCTTAGCATAATAAACAATGGATAAAAAACAAGTTAGAGGTTAAATTGATAAGACCTTGAGATCACTAATTTAATTGAATAATTTTATTGTAAAGTAAATTAAATATATGATTTTGATATTAAAAAATGTAAAATATAATAATCTGTTAATAAAATTATGTATTTAACTTAATACCATAATTCTTGATATATGAATAAGGGGCGGTTTGGATCTCATGCACCCATGGATCACTTTACAGTAAAACAACCCGAGAGGCAGGGTTCAATTAACAATTGGACTCCATTGTTGGTAACCCCATTTGCCCCTCCCATTTTTCTCTTTCTATAATTATATTTAGTTATATAATTTATATTTTTAAATTCTTTTAATTTTATTTTGTTAATTAATTTTTGACATAAATTTATTTTAATAATTTAATGTAAGTGTAATTTTTATATAATTTAATAATATATAATTATTATTTGACATAAATATAAATTGTAATTATTTACAATATATATGCATATTTTAGTCTAATATCTTTAATTATCATTTTTTTTCTTACAATAATTCATCTCACGCTATCAATGTATTTAAATTTAAATACATATTTTACCTCTAATCTTAATCTTATTATTGCAATATTCAATTTCAGTACTACAATTATTGCATGCACCACTACCATTGTTTTCAATCATACTAACCACTTAAACGGAGCCTAGGAAATTAAATATTCAAACCTAAATACTTACAAAAATAATAAAGTTTTAAGAATATTTTTTATTTTAATCTAATTATTTACTAATTAAATTAATTTTATACGATTTACTTAATTTTAATTATTAATACGTATAAAATAAAATATTAAATTTTAATTAATATAATTTAATTGATCGATTTAATCTAACATTTTTAATAATGATAATAAACTTTGCTTTACGGCCGAATATACTGTACAAATTGAGTTTTATTCCAAGTTTAAGAGCCCAGCATAATATAGGTTCATGATGCGTCCCTATGTTCTTTCCTTTTGCCCCCCTTTCTCTTTTCGCCTACGTATACTGATTGGTACAATTGGAACTTTGGGTCTATTTCATAAAACATGCAAATTTTGTTGCTAGCAGAGGGCGATTGGTAGACAGCATAGGGATGGAATAAATTTTGCTCAGTCTGACAATGCCATTCGTGCGCGCTGCATGTGTGCTGTATCTTAAATTGCTAGATATTAGATATTTTGCTCCGACTCCTACACGCCTATCCCATACTTAGACAGTCGCAAGTCATCTGACATCCCAACTGGCAAATGTCGTGCCCCCCAGGCCCAGCGAATGCCTTGCCTTGCCTTGCCCTGCCCATCTCTTTAATCCTTCTCCTATTTGATAATGGTACAATCCATGGCCTACTAGGCTATAGTCTGGTGCTGCCCTGTTTGTTAGGATTTAAATCGACCGCCTAGTTAGTACAACTGACACAAAGGTGGCTCAGGGCAGGCGCTTTATAAATTAAACCTGAAATTTTTTTCTAGGTTGGTTTCTAATTTCAACATAACTAAGTTTTAGTCCAATTCCAATAGTGGTTACTTTATGGCAATAATGCAATCCAAGGCCGTTAATTATGATAAGTTTATTCAGAGTTTTGTTGTTACATTTGGTTTTCTACGTTTCTTTATCAAAATACGATACAATATAAAAAATAATATAAATATAAATATATTAAAATTTATATAACATGAATTATTAATATCTCAAAATTTATATAAATATTGCACCTGTAAATGATTATGAAATATAAACTTGTTGGGTTTAAGCATGGTGAGTTGAATCCAATAGCCAGTTTTGTCATCTCTATTTGGTAAGTTACTGTCAGCTCTCTCCAGATACCTTTGTCCAAATATCTTTTACGAAGCAGACCTCCCTGTTTGATTTCACAGATAATGCTGACTGTTTTCAGGAGGATTATGTGCGAAATAGCCAAATGGAAACTCAAATGGGGAAGTCTGCTTGATGAACATATTAGATAGCTAGGGAAGACTTACATCTACATATATGGCACTTAAATGATATTCAAATCAGGAGGATTATATGCGAGATAGCCAGAACTTCCTTGAAACTTTGACCCCAATCATTGAGGCTGCATAAGAACAAGGAGAATGAGCCAAATACCAAAGATAGCCAATAGCCATGTGAGAGGCCTATGGTGGAACCAAAGAACTAGGACCGGAAAGACAGCAAACAAACTAAGCAGCAGTGGTGTAAAGACAAGATAGCAAACTTCATTGACCAACATCGGCGAAATCATCGAGTGAATAATGCAGGAAAAATCACAAACTTCTTCTGAAAATCAACATTGTAAACCAGCTATAAAGAATACACTTATGCAAGATGACCTGATAAATTTCGAGGTCAACATATGGCCGCTTTGCCAAAAAACGAAATGACAAAATCTTGCAATTTATTAGTCTTCAAGCATATCAACTACATGTGCAATTAGGATGTAGTTATGTAACATCAACAACAAATCAATATTGGCAGGCAAGGAATAGAAGATAATATGCATTTTTTTATAAAGATACAGTACTGTACTGCTTACCTTGAGCCGAGGTGAATCTAGGCTTGCGTTTGATAGCATGTGAATCCCAGTTGAAACCTCTGTGACAAGTTGTCACTTTCCTTTGTTCCGTTTGTTATAACCATTGATTTTGAACAAAGATCAATCAATATCAGGTTGAACCCATTATATAGATCTGCCTCCTTCACCAATTCTTCGGCAAATTCAATGGGCTTCTCATGATCCATGAAAAATATTTTCCTCATTAACTTTTATTTATGGTATTCTTCTTTCTCAAAGCGAAGCTTAAAGCATACCTCAGACTATCACGATGTCGCCTATGAACAACCAACTAGATACTAGAATTAGGTAATTTGAGATTATATGAATGAAAAATGAATGAGCCAAAAAGTTTAATTTGAGACTGGATGAATGAACGATGCATGACCCACAAGGCTTTACTTTCCCGAAAGAAACGAACAGGGCGGTGTCCTCTTGAGAAATAGATTGGAGTTCTCTAACCTACATTACTCTCTTAGCATTCATATCCTTAACATATTTGAATATGTATACAAAGATATGATCTTTTAAAACTCTTCGAATACATAAAAAATAAAGAAAAAATTAAGTATATCAACGACAAAAACTTATCCGTGTTCCACGCTCATTTTAAAGTCCAAATAGCATAGTCCTTAACACTGGTGATAAAAGCCAACCTTCCATACCTCGAAGAAGCCAACCATGTCCCACCGGCATGCCCATCTCTTCCTCCTAGATGAGTCTCTCTCCGCCCTCGGCCCCTCCCACCATCCTAATGGCTCTGCCGGCCTTAAAACTCCCAAATTTTCAAAAAAAAACAAAAAACCCACAATTCCTTAGGATCCTATCAAAGAATAATTATTTAATGTACTATCAGCACAATTAAAAAAATCTATAAGCATAATTAATAAAATAACATATATATTTTAAAATATATTTAAAAATAAAAGTTAAAATATATATTATTCATTAAATTTGTTTTTTCACTCAACTGACTGTATATGAAATAATAATCCTCCTATCAAATAAAAAAATCAGAACAAAGAAGGCAGTGGAAGAAGGTAATTTGCTTGCTCTGGTACTCGTCGAAAGGGTAAATTAGGTGGGCTTTTCTTACACATATACCGCTATGCATGCAGTTGATGATCTTTCAAAGCTGAAATCTCCCCTTGACAAAATCGAACCCATCAGATTATGATGGCTTTTGTATTTCAATTTTTGGCCCCAAAGTCTTATGAAATTTGGCAGTTTACTTTCATTTCAACCGCAGACGGTTGAAATCTCCCACGTCAGCATTCGTCAGGCTATCCCTCCTTGTTTGACTTTCCCATATTAGAGTTTTGACCCACCAGTCCTGCCACGTCATTCTACGGTTAGTTTTGGAACATTAACCACAAGCAGTCAAAATTCAAAACTGGTTGATAAAAGTTACCAACCCACTGGACATGCGCAAGAGGAACCTCCACCTGTTCTGTCTCAACACGTGTATCAGATGCCAATGTCCTAAAAGAAGTAGTAGATAAAAATATTTTTTTAAAAAATAAACATCGCTTTAAAAAAGTTGAGTAAAAACCAAACCAATGCATAATTATTTTTTAAAAAAAATTAAATTAAAATTAAAAAAGTAAGACCATGTTTGTTTGTCTGTAAGGAAAAGAGAAAGAAACTGAGAGAAAAAGAGGGGAAAAAAAAAAGGCCCAAAAAAATATGGGTAAGATGGTGGAGAAGAAGAAGAAAGGAAGGCCTTCTCTTATAGATCTCCAAAAACGCAACCTTAAAGGACAACTGAAAAATCAAGAAAACAGCAAGAGAAATGGTTCTGCCCCTCAAATTACTCCTAATTACGACTCTGCCACCGCTACTCCTCTCCGTCGATCCACCCGCCGGAACCCCAATCATCCGTCGGGGGGGAATGATGACGAAGAAGAAGAAGAAGAAGAAGAAGAAGAGGAAGAATTGGCAGGGAAAAAGCGACGCGAGAAGGAGTTGAAGCTGGTTCTCAAGTTGCCTTCCTCGCAGCAAAAATCGCCGGTTAATTCAGAATACCGCGTCTCCGATTCGAACCTCGAGGAGACTAACTCGGCTCCAAGCCACAAGAAGAGGAAAATCAATTCGGCTGGAGACGGATCTGGGATTCCTGATTCCAAAAAGGTTTACAAATTTTGAGGTTTTTCGAAAGAAGAAAAAAAATTAGAAAAAGCCGTTTTCTTTTTCTGAGTTTTAGTTTTAGTTATTTTAACGGATTTTTGAAAAAAAAGCGCCAATTAATTTTCTTCGCTTTTGAGTTTCGACAGAGTTAAAAGATTCCTTGAATTTCGGGCCGGAAAGTTGGTGGGGGTTTTCTACAAATTTGTGTAAATACGACGGTCTTGACTTTTTTTTTTTTTTGGAATTTCTGTTTTGAAATATTAGTGATTCCTTTTTTTTTTTAAAAAAAAAAAGCTTTGAATTATTTATTTTTGTTAGTTGGGTCTTTTATAGTTGCTCATAGATAATAATAATAATAATAGTTTTGACTGTGATAGTTAATAAAAAGTTCAATTTTGTCTTTTTTTTTTTTCTTATTGTAGTTCTTTTCATAGATATTGTAACTATTATCTTGCTTTTTTCTTGGAACTTTGAATGCTATGCTACTTTGCTTGGTGGTTCCTGACCACTTAAAGGAAATAAAGCCTGTTGCTTGTTCATTTACTAATTATTATTATCATTATCATTTTTCTTTTTTTATTTTATTTATTTTCAGGAAGAAAAGTCTATTCCTGCTGCAAACCCCACAAGTGACAACCAAGGTTTGCTTATGATCCAATACCCAGTTGCTTAAAAAGCAGTAATTTTTTAGGGAAATTTATGTTATTTATTGAATCATTAATCATTGTTAAATTATGTGTAGGTGGTCAGTTGGATTGGGGACCCTCAACGGCTTTACCAGACAAAAAGCTGTTATTGCTCATCCTGGACAGGCTTCAAAAGTATTTCAATAAGCTCCCATGATGTTTGGTTTAATTCCTTACATGTAGCTTTTTGTTGATCAGTTCTCTCAGTTACTGCTTATTTTAAAATTAAATAATTTCAGGAAGGATACTTATGGCGTGTTTTCCGAACCTGTTGACCCTAAAGAGGTACCATGATCTGTAAATAATGGAACATTCACTTATTGTATCGTCGTTACTAAACTTTCCATTTTCTCATTTGATCATTTGATTTCTGCTTTTATGCAGCTACCCGACTACCATGAAGTTATTGAGCATCCTATGGATTTCGGAACTATTAGGAAAAAAATTGCTAGCAGTGTTTATGCCAATTTAGAACAGTTCGAGGTTGGTTTATCTTTTACCGCCTCTATTTTATCATTTCGCTGATTATGTTCTCTTCTGCTTAGCTGGGTTCTCAATTACTCGTTTAATTCTGCTAATCGCCTGGAGATGATTCTGCGCTGGCTTTTTTTTAGTTTGGACTTAGTAGACAGGGCAGTTAGTTGTCAGAAGATGAATGTTGATCTCGGTCTAGTCATATTTACATTGAAACTCTGCAAAATAGGTGCCTTGGCTCATTAAATGCCCTTTTACTTGGATTGTTTCTATCGACCCACATATGGATTGCCTGTGATCTATAGGAACACTGATTCCAGCCACTAGCCAAAGTACTATGTTGATTTTGAATCCTGGCTTTGCACCTGCAGGATTCATTGATTCCAAAATTTATGAAGTGATTAGCATAACAGCTGGGCTTAATACGAATCCTGTTTTATATTTATGATATTCTGGTTTAAAGAAGTGATTATATTTATTATATTTGTGGTTTAAAGGAGCATAGTTTTGGCTCCTTTTTCCTATTCTGCCATCATCTTTCTTTGTTTCTATGCCTCAAGGCAATTATTTGTTCAGTCGCCTGCATTGATGATGAATCACTTTTCAGGTGATATTTTAGCCTGTCGCAGGATTTTCATTGCCCCATGTGATTTCAGTTTCTATATCTTTATTTTGATGATGTCAATATGCATCAGATCTGTATTTCAGAGTCTAAAGGTCTGGTTTAAAGTGATCCAACTTCAAATAATCCTGTTGATGTTGAAAGAATTATCGTTGAATGAAATTGAATTTAGGGCCTCTAAATAAATTTATTATTGCCAGATTTTATGTGTCACTTGGTGCTATCCGGATTCGGGAGAGGGAACCTTGTATTTACAGCATATGCTAAAATTTTGCTTCCTTTTGTAGATAATAAAGCATGCTTATATAAATGCAAGAAACTTATGTGTATTTTTCTGTTGTTAGTTAGTAATCATGGTCTTCAACTTGTCTGCTCCACTTTCAGTATCATGTCTTTGTTCTAGGGATAGACGTGACGGAAAAAAGAAAAGGGTGAAAGGCTAAACATTTCTTTATTTAGTTTTTTTGTTCATGCCCGTCAATTGGTGCTGAAGGTTCTGGTGATGTTTAGAGATTATATATGAAGCTTGCTCAGTTGAAAAAAAATGTCCTGCAGATCTGTTTCATCGCATTGAATTAAAACTGCTGTTGAAGCAAATTTAAGACTGTAATTTCCTTATATTTGAGATTTAAAGCAAACCGTCTTCTGATTCTGTATGAAGAGACGATCACTTCGCTAATACTTTTCTCATTGCAAATTATTAAAAATTTTAAAGGTGTGATCCGGTCGATAAGCCATCCCTGCTTGATGCTTTGATTTGTTTCTACAAGAAGCTAAAATATTGGCATATATGAATTGATTTTTCCCCATTTTGGTCTTGCAGAAAGATGTTTTCCTCATATGTTCGAATGCAATGCAGTATAATGCACCTGATACTATATATTTTCGACAGGTACGGTCAGGTATGAACTCCTAATTTGTATTGAGGTCAACTTTGTATATTGTCTAAAACTTTAATTTGTTATTAGGCACGATCCATACAAGAGCTAGCAAAAAAGAACTTTGACAATCTAAGGCAAGATAGTATTGATAATGAAGCAGAACCAAAGGTGAGGAGAGGTAGACCGCCAACCAAAAATTTCAAGAAGCCACTGGGCCGGCCTTCCTTGGAGCGTGCTGCATCAGAAGCTTCCTTGGATCCCACCCTTGCCACCGGGGCAGCGAACACTATATGGTCCAATCATGACACAAGGAAAGGGTCTCTTGCCTCTGACAAGTCTAGCTTTGCGGACTCATCTGGAAAAATTTATGGTTCCCGCAATGATGTTTATCCTGGCTGGTTTACCGAAAACAAATCTGACGGAAATGATGAGGGTACAGGAACATTCTAGAGCGTTCTCCTTTTAAGATTGCTTCTCTTATAGTTCTCATTAGTTCTCAGCCTTCTTAGATGTCCCCTCTTTTTATTAGAAGGCATTGAAGAATTTGTATTTTCTTGTAGGTTCTATGCTAAAAGGTTATATGATGAAGCATGGAAAAAGGCATTTTGTGCCAGACAAAAATAGACGTAACACTTATAATCTCTTTCATCCATCAGCTGCTGCTCGGGAGGGATCCGTATTGACTACTTTTGATGGAGAGAGGAAGCAGCTACTGGCTGTACGTATCATATAGATGATTTACTATGATCTTTTAAATTCTATTGAGGAGAATACTTCGCTCCTCTCTGAAATAAGTTATGTAGAGAACCATTGCTGGTGGGTTCAATTTTGAAACATTAATGATGACATAAAACGTTAGAATATGTCTAATCCATATAATTTCGGAATTGCATGGTAATACGGATGTGTTATTTGTCCTCCCCAGGTGGCAGAAATGTGTGTGTGTGTTGGGGTCTGAGGGAATCTTAAACAGTAATAATGAAAGAGGAAAAACAGTGGATTGTAGAATTGGCACTTTTCTATTACATCAATTGTTTATCTTAGAGTTTTCCCACCGGGGATTGGGAAAATTGTATTTATCCTGTTCACAACTGCCCCTAGCATGTGCTGCTTTATCCTTTATGGTGGACCAGCTTGTGTGGGGAATCTTAGGTTTGCCCTGTTTCTGATTAATGGCTTGGTCTTCATGTGAAGCAGGTGGGGGTGTACTTAGAGCATGGTTATACAAGAAGTCTAGCTCGATTTGCCGCAAACCTCGGTCCTGTTGCCTGGAAAATTGCTTCTAAAAAGGTAGAAAGGTGTTTACCAGCTGGAATAAATTTTGGCCCTGGATGGGTTGGGGAAAATGATGTTCCAGAACGGAGATTGCTACCACTGCCTTCACTTTCAATTCCGCCAGGCCAGCAAACATCATCGCAGCCCGGCTCTATTCATCAAAATTTGTGTTCTGCTACTTCATCTTATGCACTGGAAACTAGAGAAGATAAACAATCTGACAAGCCCAACGCAATTTATTTGCGTGAGAAGCATGTTCCTTTAGTTCACTCCTCAGGTGGAAGTAAGTCTATAACTGCATCTGGCACTACCTCTTCATCCCTTCTGGCTGCTAAAAGATCTGCCGAATCTCAGAATGAAAAGACAGAAGCCAGTGAGGGATCTTCCGATACAGAAGCCCTCGGTCGAAGGCCTCCCTTCCAAATTCATCGAAGTCCTCTAACTCATCCTGGCATGAATGGATATAAGGCTGCTTATGGGTTTAACCTCCCAGCTCAGATGGCAAAAATAATTGGGGCTGCCGGGCCTCCTGGGTTCAGTTTCCAGTCATCTCAGATGCTTGACACTGTCTCGAGGACTGCCACTAACGTCGTCCATACGGCAACTGCAAACTCAAACTCTGATGTCCCTAACTTTTCAGAAAACTCATGTACAAAGAATCCCGGCAATTCATCACCACATTCAGGGTGTGAGGCCATGGCAGCCCCAAGATCGGTGCTTCATCCACAGCCATCGCGGCAAACATTGTCACCTCAGCAGAAACGAGACTCAAGGTTGTCACCACAACAGAAAACAGACTCAAGGTTGTCACCACAACTGAAACCAGATTCAGTTCCACCTGACCTAAATATCAGATTTCGATGCCCTGGCTCACCTAATTCTTGTCAAGCTGACTCAGCTCAGCCCGATTTAGCATTGCAGCTCTGATTATAATTTATATCATTAATTTTTTTTTCTCCTTCAATTAACAATGGAATGGTGAGTTTCAGAATTAATGCTCCTGGTGGAATGGATTAAGCTACACTTGTATTGTAAACCAATAGTTTATTGTTGTACAGATCAAATGTATCCTAATTCTTAGGTCCATAAGCAAAATGATTTCATTTGTAACATTGGAAGCTATAATGTAGCCTTATTTTATTTCTAGATGAAGATATCTAGTCTGTACTGAATTTTGCTATGAAATTTCAAAAAGTAGATTTGCTATTCAATACATAGCAGATTGTATATTGTATGCCATGTTGAGACATTTTAAGTTCGGATTATTCTATGCCAGAGAGAGAGAGAGAGAGAGAGGTCAATACAATTCGAAGATAGAAGATATTGTCTCGATTCTACTCGGCAGTTTACAGAAGTATATGAAAGTTGTTGATTTCGTTTCTTCTAGATTATATGTCAAATTCATACATAGAACATGTTGAGCAAAGTTGGAGCGAAATCTTTGAATTGTCATTCAACTTTGAATCTAATGAAGCAATATTTGAACTTCTTGGTGGCTTCCTTAAACTTGTGGAACCAATGCACCATTACTTTTTTGACCCTTAATCCTTTAAGCTATCTTTGAATTTGAATTTTTTATCCTAAATTGTGCGAAAATTAAGTTCTGTTTGTCTGATTTCTTGGAGGAGTACTTTGATCTGAAATACAGTTTAGCCATTGACAACATGTTTATGAAACTCCCCCCAGATTCCTCTTTTAGGCCAAATAAGGAGTTCTATTTTAGAAGTGATTTAACTCCTAGGACAAAGATTATAGCACGTCATGTTGGACTTTGGTTGAAAGACCATGGCCCTAAACTTGAGGCTGTCGGCCCTAGCTGTTACAAGAACCCAAAAAAAAAAGGGCTTTGTATTCAACAACATGTTAATGGAGGCATTGGTCAAGAATCGCCATTAATTCTCCGAAAATGGGAAACAGGCTGTATTTGACAATGGACATGCCACCAAATGGTCTGCAAAAGACCTGTTCAGGGCCGGTTTTGAAAATTCCTTTTTCTTGCTTTGCCTTTAAATTCAAATTTTCATTTTATTACTTAAAATAATATTAAAATTTTATTAATATTTACAATTAAATTTTAAAAAATATTTTTTATTATATAAATAATTATTCAAATAGAGTTAACTTGAATCAAGAAAAAAAAAAGTAAAACTTACCTAAGATATTAGGTCGGGTCTGGTTGAGCAGTCACGAACAAACCTACTCACGGCTTAAGGAATAGCAATGAGATATATCTTGAGAATTTTTATTTTTTTAAATATTCACGTTTAACATATGAATATGATATAAAGTGTAATTTTTTAAATATATAAAAATATAATATAACTATATTAGATGCATATAAATAACCACTAACAATGATAGTTTTACTTTTTGAAAAGGAATAAAATGGACAGTGGGTTTTTTCTTTTTTTTTCTAATTTTTTATTTAAATTTCTTCTATTGAGGGAAAGAAGTGATTATGAAGAAGAAGCTGCTGGACTATTTCCTTTCTTGTGGTTCAAAGACCCGGTTGCGGTTAGACCAAAAAAAGTTTCTATTGAACTTAATGGGGAGGGGGAGGGCCATAGTCAAACTAATCAAAAAAGTCAAAAATGAAAATGACTTTTGCTAACTTGTTGTTTTTTCTTATATTAGATTCCAAATCTTGAATTTCAACAATATGGACCAAGCCACGATTTCTCGTGTTATGGTAGGAATTAAATTATTAACCAAAAGAAAAAAAATGTAAACAACTAGTCCTATATATTTATATATATGGAATTAAGACCAATGTTAATACTTTATCATTATATTATTGTTGAATTTTGTTTTTTATAATTTTAATTTATTAAACTTTATAAAAAAATAACAAAAATGAAGTAGTTTTATCGTTACCATTAATAGAATATTTCATTAAATATTTTAACTTTTTTTTTTTTTGGTTAAGAAATAGTGAACTTGAAAGTATAGTAATCAAAATTAATAAAATTAAATACGGTGGTAATATTTAATATCATATGGAGTATACCTTAAATCTTATATATTTGAAATTTGTTATACCCATTGTTTGCTTAGGTCAGAGGCTCAAGAATAGGCATAACCATCAAACATGTATGGCTCATTGTTGCTAGGTACACATAATTTTAAGTATAAAAAGTATGAAGTAAAGATGTAAAACCTTAGGTCATTTCCTCTAATATTTTGATAGCTTTATTATTCTTTACTTTTTTTTTTTTTTAATTTTTTAATCTTTGTTGATTCAATCAAAGTTCTAAATTCCAACGCTTTCATTACGTGCTTGACAAGTTTTGTTAGCTTTCATCTCTACTGCTTTTACAAGCTTTTTATCAACAGCCTAAAAATTTATCAACAATTTGGCATCTTTCGTTAAACACAATAGCAATGGGAATTACTTTAATTGAATGCTTAATTGTTTGCCACATATGTGTCAAGGGTTTTTAAGGGGGAAAGAAAGAGAAAAAGAAAAAGAAAAGAAAGTGGAAAAAAAAAGAAAAAGGGTTGTAAAAGAATGAAAAGAACAAGAGAAAAAAGAGAAAAAATTATTAATTTTGTGTCACAAATCATACAGTGATAGAATTTTATAAGTTTTTAAAGATAAAATCATAAAAAATTTGTGGGTGTAGTATTCATGATTAATTTTCATATAATATAGTCTTTTAATTTATTGATATTTTTCACTTAAATGAAAGACTTGCAAGAGGTAACTTTTAATTTTTATTTTAAATTCTTTTTGTTTTATAAGTTTTAAAAATTACAATGATAATAATCCATCACCTATATAATATATAAAAATTAGAGTTGAATTGATTTTTTTTTTTCATTTTTTATATATTGAATATAAAAATATTGTATAAATAAATGATTCTTAGAAGTTAAAATGTCGAATTATAGTATAAGATGGATTGATATAAGTAAAATTTTATAAGCTTATAAGTATTGAATAAAAATATCATAATGGTAAAATAATAAAAAAATTATAATAAATTATGAATCATTATACGATAGTCGTTAAGTTTATATTTTGCTATTAGTTTATAACTCTTAATCTAAATACCAATAATTAATATAACATAATCTCAATGAACTAAGTTTTTACATCATCATAATATTTCTTATATAAAGTGCATTTAAATATAAAATATTGATGATAATTAATTATATTATGACCCTTAATTTTTTATTTTTATAATTTATTGATGTAAGCAGATAAAATTTTTTTTCCTTAATTACTTCTCTTGTATTTTTATGTTATAAATTAAAATAAAATATTTAATTCAATCACTTCTGTTATATTATATATTATATATTAATTATAAATTATATCATTTAATGGGTTTTTAAAAAAAAATTAAAAACCCGCAACGAAGTGCTCGACGCATAGATATAATTTCATGATTTCATCGTATAAATCTTGGGACTATGGTTGTGAACGTCATAATCCCATTGCATTTGCTCTCGAGTAAAACGCGGCCATGAACGAAATTTTAAATAATTTCTATTAACTTTTCTTTTTTCATTCAATTTGATTTCAGGCAGTGATATCCCACCTAATACTTTTTCTTTTAAAAAAAAATTAGAAAAGGTTGGCAATTCAGACAGTGATTTCACGAATCATATGAACTAAACCCGATAAGACCATGATGTCTTTTTTTTTTTTTGTCCAAAGCGAATTGAAAGCATGGAGTAAATAAATATGAAGTGCTTGAAAATTTTATTTTTCTCACTTTTGAAAATTGAAGTGCTTGGAATTTAATTACAGGTAATAATTCTTTCTTTTTTTTTTTTTGACTGACTATTTTCTTCAACACGGCATTTGACCCAAGATAACGTTCCAGTCTATATTACCCGCGAAGAAGATTTCTTAGCAACGTCGTTTCCCAAACATCTAAGGACTCAGTCTTTGTTTTTATTTTAATTTTTTTTTTTTAGTACCATAACATATGCACTTTGGTTTGTTTTCGGGCAATTTCATTATTATTATTATTATTATTATTATTATCATTTTCCATTGTCAAAGTTTAGTTGCTGCATTTCTTGAATGAGCAGGGACTTGCCCAGACAGTGGAAACGGAAATAGAAACTCCAAGTCATTTAAAAAGAAAAAAAAAGCAAAAAAAATCAATCGCTTTTTTCAGTTGAATTTAGAAAAAAAAAAAAAGGTTGGTTGATCAAAGCAAGAAAGTTGAACTTTTTGATCATCAACTTGCAGAGAGATATTTCTTTTTTTTTTCATTCGGATATACTGTGTTCTGCAACAAAATTCTTTTGCTGATTCCTGTATCTGGTTATGCTCCAACAAGGGGGACAAAGGGAGGTTAAAAAGGGTTTTCAATATGGGAATTTGCTGGGGTTCTCAAGCTGATAATCCAACACCAAGCACCACTGGTCGTCTCAGCTCAGGTAACCCCTGAAAACTTATTAATCCCCTTATGTTTTTTTTTTTTTTTGGGGGGGGGGGGGAGGTGGAATCAATGATTGTTTACTAGTTTTACGATTAGGTTATCTGATTTTGTTAAGTGCGTTTCAATTTAGTTGTCATTATGAGTTCAAATGTATTTGACACAACAAGAACCCAGTTCTTGATGCTGGTTTTGTTTTTTTTTTTTGGCTGAATTTCTTGGGATTTTGTGTTTTTGATAATTAATATTATATAATGTTGTGTTCCATCTGATGTGTTAGTATCAGAGCTTCATATGTTTACAAATCCGCGATCTACATTTGTTGAGCACATTTCAATTTTGTGATTGTAATAGTGATATCTCAGACAACCAGCAACTTTGCATCCTCTGCAACTTCTAGGGGCAGCAACATCTCCAGAGGCAGTAGGTTCTCAGCTTCAAGTGGGGATGAGGCTTTTCCAAATGGGCAGATCTTGCCCGCTTCTAATCTAAGGATCTTCAGTTTCGCGGAATTGAAGTCTGCAACTAAGAATTTTAGGCCTGAAATGGTGCTCGGCGAGGGAGGTTTCGGCAAAGTCTTCAAAGGTTGGCTTGATGAGAAGGCACCAGGGAAGAGTGGAAGTGGAACCCTCGTTGCTGTCAAAAAACTGAACTCTGAGAGCTTGCAAGGATTTGAGGAATGGCAGGTGATTTCGTAAATCTGGACAAAGAATTAACTTCTAGTCAAATAATTTTTCTTCTTTAATTATTTCTATAGGTTTTCTCTAAACATAGAATGTTCATGCATGCAAGACATCAGCTTCTAAAGAGTCAATTATTACTTTGATTAAAAAGAGACACCCCCCCTCCCACAAAAAAAAAAAAAAAAAGCTTGAGAGTTTAGACATCTTTTGTGCACAGTAAAAAGGGCTGAGAAGTGAATAATAATGCTTTGCATTGCTATTTGTGGAACAGTGTTTGAAGACTGAAAGATATCTGTTTTAGTATTGCAAACAAAAAAAAGAAAAAAAAAAACACTTCAAGGGTTACATTGTAGAATTTTATTCCTCTTACCTGCATGTGAATTACCAGAGACACGATTAGGATAGTTTTTAGGGTTTGAAATGGTGAGATAACCAGTTTGGTGCCTTATTGAAGCCCTCAGAGAAAACTTGTAGCTCGAACAGTTTTACAAATACGATTTATCATATAACATCATAATATATCGTCCAATTTTATTTTAAATATGTGCTCTCTCTCTCTCTAGGTGAAATACATCAACATCTGCATTTTGTTAATTGTCTAGTGCTTTTTTTACTGATTTTTCTTTGTATATTAAAATGCATAAGTATTCCTGGTTGTTAAGAGTTTTGCTTCTTCATTTATGGTTGCAGTCGGAGGTACATTTCTTAGGAAGATTGTCTCATCCTCACCTTGTAAGGCTGCTAGGATACTGTTGGGAGGATGAAGAGCTTCTTCTTGTTTACGAGTTTATGCAGAAGGGCAGCTTGGAAAACCATCTATTTGGAAGTAAGAGCTTAAAAATTAATTGTTTACATCTCTGATCTCTCATGTGAGCTAATATTTCTTGTAATATTATGTGAGCATATACTTGTTTGTACGGACTTTGCTTCAATGTCCGGTGAGTTAAACTTTGTTCATCAAACTCTACATTGTTTTTGTTATCCAGGAGGTTCGACTGTTCAAGCACTCGAATGGAATATACGGATTAAAATTGCAATAGGAGCAGCAAAGGGCCTGTTGTTCTTGCACACATCGGAGAAGCAAGTAATTTACAGAGATTTCAAAGCTTCAAATATACTGCTTGATGGGGTAACTTTCCATACAACTCATGAACTTTAACACACGGAATTCTTTAAGGGATGGATTATAGAGTAATGTTGCTCCAACACTCTATTTTTGCTAAAGCACCTGTGTGACATATTTGGATAGGTATGGAGGTCTAACCCTCCAAATATGTGAACTTAGAAAAAGGACTATACCCTAGTCAATCACATATGCCCATATCTAGCAAACTAACACTCACCTTTGAGTTCAAGTAACATAGATTATAAATATAATCAGTAGCCGTAGAGCTTCTTTTTCTTTGGGATTAAAGGCTTAAATAATTGGGGGCACGGAACATTCTCCTTGAAAATATACAGAGGAAAGATAAATTAATATGGTTTGGCCTTTTTTTTTTTGGCAGTCCTATACTGCTAAGATATCAGATTTTGGGTTGGCCAAATTGGGTCCTTCAGCTAGCAAATCACATGTAACTACAAGGGTCATGGGTACATCTGGTTATGCGGCTCCAGAATATGTTGCTACAGGTAATCCTCCAAAACCTTTCCAAATTTTAGGTGATTTTAAAAGTGATGTCCATTGCTTTGCACCATATTGTTGCATATTTGAGACAATTAAGCAAAATCCGCTTGCAGTTTTCATGACTTGAATAGTTTGCTGATTAAACAGGACATTTATATGTAAAGAGCGATGTGTACGGTTTTGGTGTTGTTTTGGTTGAAATATTAACTGGCTTACGAGCGCTTGATCTAAACCGCCCAAGTGGGCAACATAATCTGGTGGATTGGGTAAAGCCATATTTATCTGAGAGAAGAAAATTAAAGACCATAATGGACCATCGATTGGAAGGAAAATATCCTTCCAAAGCTGCGTTTCGAATATCTCAACTTGCTTTGAAATGCCTTGAACCTGAACCTAAGAACCGTCCATCAATGAAAGTAGTTGTAGAGACTTTGGAACAGATTGAGTCAGCCAATGAAAAGCCAATAGAGTCAAGAAATCGTTCTGCTCGTCACGCAACTCGCAGACATGGTCAGCAGCAGCCATTGCACCCTCGATCTCCACTCGCTCCAAAGCACGAAGCAGGCCGTGCCTATCATCAGAACCCACCACGGGTGAGGTAAGTTTGGCACACTGGTCCAACCGGTTGCAGGTCTCAAATTAACGTCCTAAATTGATTTGGACACAATTCCCATTTCTTTAATTTTTTTTTTTTTTAAAGAATCTATAACGAGTTTAACTTTTGCAGTTTGAGATATGGCTATGATAGTAGTTAACTTGTAAACTATTTCGGTTAAGTAAAGTGAGTCGAGCTCGATATCTTGTTAGTTTAATCTACACTATTGTGCTTATTTACACCGCAAATCTCTTGGTTTATCAACCTCAAACAGTAGAGATAAAAGCTGAATATTGTAATGGGATCCCAATTATGAGACCTGCCTATAGATTTAGCATTTTCTGTCATTGAGTACTGTATGATTGTATTTTCAAGTAAAGTATTTGGGTGATAAAGAATTTTTCTAGGCTTTTGTCTCTGCAATGGTATGAATAAAGAGGCTTTGGTGAATTGGCAAAACTGTTTTATTTGAGCCATTTTTGCAGTTCTTAATCTTGCTGTTATTCACAAAATCCGTCTTGTATTCCAAATAAAAACTAGGAACATCTGCTGGCTGATAATTGTCTGCTTCTTTTTTTCTTTTTCTTTTTTTTTTTTTTGTAATAATAAGGCATCTTAAGATACAAAAATGTCGAAAGTATTTCCTCACTTCAGTAGATCTTTTATATCAGTAAATGGAGAGGCAGGCAACCCTTCAGTCTCCTTGAGCAGAGATTTAAATTACGATTATAAATGCTTTTCGTGTCGCATTTGTTGTAGTTCAATTTTTTTTCTACGTACCACGTGTCCTTTTTTAAAATAATTCTTAACATCAGTTTCACTCACTCCCAAGCCCCTTTATCTCTTCATGTCTCCAAAACGTCTTCACCTCGCTTTGTTGAATTGGTATTATTTCAAATTAATTGGTTCTTATTGGCTCAATAAGTAATTTTATTTAATTTGATCATAAAAAAAAAAAAAACTTATTGAATTGGATAATAAATAAGTTTATTATACTTAATAATTAGGTTTAAGCCAAATGAAATACAACTCGAATGCTGATGTTTTTGTGATTTTTATAGTTTAAAGAAACCTAAGCGGATCAATAATTCTCGTATTTTTATCATGTATTTGGAAAATAATGAAACCATTTTTTTATTCTCAAAATTATTTGAGTTTTTATTTTCATTTTTAAATTTTTTTCTCAACTATCTACTAAACACGTTTACTTTATTATTCTGTATTTATGAAAATAAAAACAAAATATATATATATATATATTTTCTTGATTAACGATAGCGTCTTTTTTTATTCAAATAAATATTTAATAAGATTAATTAGTACCAAAATTTAAATAGAATAAAATAAAACTAATAATAATAATAAAAAAAAAGAACACTACATTAATGGGCTGCGTTACTGTACATTACTGTTAAGGTCTCCGAAGAATACCAGACGCTAGAGGAGGGGCACTGGGCATTGACCCTAAAGCCCACCACTAAATTTTTTGGCTGAATTTTAAGACTTGAAGCATTGGGATTCAAATTTGCTGATTCAACGAAGAATATTTAACTGTTATTACAGTTGCGTTTGGTTGGGGTCGGTAGCTCAGTCTAAGCTTTTGACGTAGTTTTTTATAACTTAGATTGAATTAATTTGATCTGTATTATTATTTAATAATAAAAAATATTTTTTATTTAAATTTAAATATGATATATATAAATATTAATATAAAAGTAATTTTAAATTTTTTTATTAATTTATAAATAATAATTTAAGTTAAATAAAATATTTAAAAATTTAAATTACGATCCGATCTAATCTATAAACATCTCTAGATGCAATAGCTCACTATTATTTAAGTAAAAATAAGTAAAAATATAACCAATATCTATTGGGTGTACTTACATTTTAGTTTTGAGTCTTTTCAATAGAAAAAAATAAATGGTTGAAGAGCTTTTCCCCGTTTGAAGTTTATCTTGATTTGACTCTAAAATAATCGAAACTTAATATGACTATCAGATATAAAAAAGTTACAAATAAAAAAATCAAAAAATATAAATAATTTTGTTATAACAATTATTATTTACGGTTACAGCTTGTAAGTATCAAAATAAATTGCAATTGCCGCACCATTTATTTGGGTACATTATATTAGTTGGGTTTGTCTTCTTAGCTTTTACATTTGGCTACTATTTCAGTAAAACTTGCACGTATTGTAATTTGTGGCACCACTGATTTGGGTTGGCTAAATAATTGAGTTCGTCTTTTAATCTTTATTACTTTTCTAGGGGTTGATCTCCCCCATTACCAAGTAAAACTATTAGTCGGACTGTTCATTTGTTGAATAAAACATGTATATAATGCCATTCGAGAATTCTTGTCAAGCAAATAGTAGTTTGTTACTATCTTTTTTTTCCCCACTCCCTTGGCAATTCATCCTTTAATTTTATTCTCCAGTTTTGTTCCTTTTGCAGTTGGATTGCTGGATTGAAGAACAGAGCAATGCTACACGACTAATCTTTTTACTATAAATTTTGTCTCGTTTAAATGAAAATCGTTATCTCTAATAACAACTTTATAGAAAATTAATCCAGATGATGGGATGGATGGATCTATAAGCATTTTCGCCAAAGAATATTGCTAACGATGTTGTGAACAGAGATTTATGTGACAGATGAGCACTGAAATTTTTTTTTTGGGTAATCCTTGTTTATTTGCTTATTGTTTGTTGCTGATAGAATTTGTTTTCTCTATTTTTGTTAGTATCTGTCCTTTTCTGTAGCAGCGATTTATCACAGTTTATTGGATAATAAGTCCAAGAGGAAAAAAAAAGGGAAAAGGTGGAGTTGGCAAGAAAATGATGAAGTCCCTTTTCAAAAGTGGGTATCGCTTCCTGATAAAATGCATGTTCTGTTCCATCTGTTGGTCCAATCCCTGCTCACAGTGCTCTCATCTCGATGGTTATAATATGCTGCTGTGAAACTGGGTATAAAATATGTTTAACAGCCCCAGGCCTTCAGGAATCGGTAATTTCAAGCGTAGGCTTGAAGAAGTTGAACATTATACCTGCATCATGGATTTAACAACGGAGAATATTGAACTATATTGTGTCTGAAAGACGGCGTAATTAACCTATATGGTGGTGGTGAACTGTCAATAATCCTCAAGTTTTGCACCGGATGTCGACATTTATATGCACTCCAGGGTGAAAAATCAAGTTAAGCAATTTTCTGCCATGGCAGAGCGCAGGAGCCATTTGTTCTAGACCTTGGGCGCTCGGACCGGAAATTAGTTTCTGGCATTTTGGTTTGGGTATCCCTGAATTTTTAGAGGAAGAAGCAACTATAGATTTCATTAGTTCACAAAACATGTGGTGGCTTTTGCTTGTGGCTTTCCGCCTGTTTGGTTGTTCATCCAAATCTAAAGTTTTGACTAATATTTAAAAATTTTAAATAAAAAATATTATTTTAAAAAAATAAAATTATAACAAAAAGTAAGTCATTATAAAATTTGAATTGAATCTTAATTTTAAGTTTCAAGATTTGAGTCCGCTTATTTTATAATTATATATGTAATATATTATTTTTTATAATAATAATCTTATAAGAAAAACCTTGAACTGCTTGAAAAAGTACTTTTATAATCTTATAAGAAAAATTCTTCGATCAAATGTAATATAGAAATATCAGAATATGTCCCCATAATGATACATTTAACTGTTTGTGGTCCTTAATTATATAGTAAATGCAGCGTGTGAAAAACAAACCCGACCATAAGTCAAGTGAGTAGTCCAGTTTGGATGGAATTAGATTTGAAATAAATTTTTATAATTCGAATTATATAGATTATTATTTAATTAATAATTTTTTATTTAAAATTAATTATAAAATATATAAATATTAATATAAAAATAATTTTTTTAAAAAATTTTAATATATTTTAAATAATAAAATAAATTTTTAAATACGATAGATCAATCCATTAAACTAGATCGATTTCAAATATATGCAAATAATATTTGTTATTTTTCGAATTTGATCTATAAAGATGTTTACTCGAAAAAGATGAATGTTTATTAATAACTCGTGTGGGATTGGAAAGCGTGGGAGTGCTTGCATCATATGTGACAGAATGCTTGTCTAAGCAGCCACCAAGTAGAAATTGTTCCGTAGCATTGTGACACTAAGGCAATACCAACAAAAACCATCAAAAGTGGAAAAAGCTAAAACAAAAGGCTACAAAAAGGGAGGGGGGGGGAGGAGCAAGAAACGGAGGAAAAAGGCCAAAGGGCCGAGGGAAGAGAGATGAGGCCGTGAAGGGGAAGGGATGGGAAAAACATTACTCCATTATACACCCACCAAAAGCCTTAACACAGTGCTCATTGGGCTCCACCCTTTCCCTAAAATCCTTGCTGCACGTGAGAATCGCAATACTCAAAATATATATATGTAGTGTCACATATTCTCAATCCAATTTACATCAACTGTCGACACATGTAATAATATAGAAAATTCCCCCAGGCTTTTTCCAGCACATTGTATTTCGATTCATCTAATCTTTTTCCAACATAATCTGTGGCTGTCCTTGCGGAATGTTCGGTGCACTGTTTGAGACAGAGTCACTAACTTTGGAAATGTAAGCAGCAGAGATTTAATTTCCATTTTTTTTGGTACTAAAAAAGTAAAAAATCCAGAAATATATAATGCAACAAAATATGTAGAATACTTGCTATAGAAGTTGGCGTTTCCCTGGAAACATATTAATGTAATGATCTACATTTGGATCATATAATGGAAATTTAACCCTAAGATCTCAAAGCATATCGATCTAGTTTGGCAAGCTTATTTCATCCAGGTCGTCCAAGGAAAGAAACACTTCATCCAAGCACGACAGTTCTGTTCCATCATCTTCCTCTTCACTAGAATTTCTTTCATAAACTCGACAGACAACCCATTTGCTATGATCCTAACATCACAACAACAACAACAACAACAAGAAGAAAAAAATGTCAATAAAGGGTAATAATAAAACAATAGAATGAGGTACGTCAGTCAATGTGGGCAAAAGGGATCGAAGGGAAGAGGGTACTAACTATTTTGGAATGTCCTCTACGTTTGGATGATGATCTACTGCTGCTAGAATCACAATCTGAGAGGCGATATTCTTGCATTATCCAATTGGTTTTGATGCCAGCCGGACCTGACTCTCCAATGTAGAAAACGAAATATTTTTTCATTCCAACTGTATTGCTACTGCTATTAAAAACAGGTTCATCTATTCCCATTGGCTTCCAGTACCCATTGCTGGTGTTCCTGTTTTGCGTCCTCCTACTGTAGAAGTACCACTGGTTGCCCTCACCCAAAGCTTTACCTATATATCATGAATCCTTCAAAGTTATATATATTTCAACCATATATATTAATCAAACAATTAAGAAACTAACATAAACAGTTGTTAGTAATTAGTGTTATATATATATATAATATATATATACCATCAAGTTCCCAGGGATCATAGGGATAGAGGTCAAGATCAGGGATGACATCAGGGTGGCAAGGCAAGAGAGCGGCCTTACGTTGGAGGAAATGAACCACAAGCTCTTCATCAGTAGGATAGAATCTGAATCCTGGTGGCAGATTAACATTGCGATTATCTCCCATAACTCTCTCTCAATCGATATACCCACTAATGTATAGCAATATAACAATGCAAAAAAAGAGAAGAAGAAGAAACGAATAGTGAAGAAGAAGGATTTGTAGTGGGTCATATTTATAGCTAGTTTGTGGAAGAGTAATATGAAAAAAAAGAGAGAGAAAAACAAATTAAAACAAAACAAAAATAGAGAAGAGAAATTGACGTGGAAAAGAAGAGGTGGGCTTCATCATAGATCACGAACAAGGAAGAGAGAGAGAGAGAGAGAGAGAGAGAGAGAGAGAGAGAGGAAGTTGATGAGTTGTGTGCTCTCAACTCGATTTAAACTCCAAACTGCCCCATGGCGGCGGGTAATGGAAGGCTATGCATACTTTCCAAGTAACGATATCTGCTATTAGCTAAAAGATATGGATCCATGGGAACTGAAAGGGAAAGAGGTGTCTTATGTGGCAGGTTCAACCTGTTGTCATGGAAATAAATTAGTATTAAAATTGTTTAAAAAAATGTATTAAAATTAGTTTGTATTTGAAATTTTGTTGTTAATTTATAAATATTTTACTACTGAGTGTTCTACGATAATATTTAGATTAATATATAAATATATGGTCTAATCTAAAAATTATTAAATTTTATATTTAATATAATATTATTATAAAAATTTATATTTGATGTATTTTTAGTAATTTATATCGTAACATTATATTTAAAATAAATATAAAAATAAATTTTTTAATTATTTTTTAAATGATATGTATATATTAATAAATAATGTATCGAATATAAATAATATATTAAATGATTTAACTTTTTTTAAAAAATACGTGTTAGTAATTTAATAAATAAGAATAAAAATAAAAATTGAAGTGGGTCATCATCATACTTCATGCTTATATCATGCACTGCTATAATACACGTGGCATACATGAAAATGGGTTTGGTCCTGAGCCACATAAAAAAACATTAGTGGACCTACAGCTTGGTTTAGGAGTGTGCCTATGTACCAATAATAATAATTAGCCTAATTATATCGTACAAATAAATTACTCCTTTAGCATGCTTTTTTGCCCCTTTCTATTTTTAATTTTATTTTTCATTTGCATCTCTCCCCAACAAGAAAACATCAATCAATTGTTTGAGAATTGAGATCTAAAAATCTAGATGTAAACAGCAATCAACCAATTCCTTAGAAAGGGAGTGAGTTCAAGTGATATTCCATAGGGTCAGAAAAAAGAAGGTATAGTCCCCACATTTTTTATATAAAATAATTATTATAATAATAATAATTAACCAATTATTAAATCTTAGGAAATAAAACAAGATGAAGAAATGAGGTGAGAAATGTGATACTTTGCTTATTTATTACTTTTCCATATTCCATATGAAAACATTACATAATAATAATAATAATATATGGAGTAAAAGAAGTACTTATTATGGGATCCATTCCCCACTTTTCTTTGAAGTTGAGGAAGGGAGAAGAGTTTGGTTTTTACACGAAATTTAATTAACCCTCATTTTTTCTATGGTGTGACCAAGAGGGTTGACCAAACAAAACCAATCCGAATGATCTAAAGTGAATGTTTGCTTTTAATTACCATTCTAGCCGTTGAATTACTCACTTTAGTCAAGTTTCTTTTGGAATATACATATATCTATTCTTTTTTTCCCTCACTAAAATGATTACAAAGAGACTAAATTGCATGTATCTTTATATACTTAAAGTCATGTTTGAATTTGTAGAACAAGGAAAATGACATAATGACACTAATTAGGATATATTTATAAAAAGAAAAGTGTAATTAATACAACTTTTTAATTTGATAAAGGTATTATATTTTAAGTATAAAAAATTTTTAAAATAATAATTTTTTAATTGATATTTATAAACATCAGTTAATCGGATCTTTTAAGTTAAATTCATACACCAATGGTAGAATAAGGAAACTCCATAAGCGATGTTAGTAAGGTAACATATGCCCTATTTATATATATATATATATATATATATATATTTAAATATATTTGAAAAGACACACGTCATTACAGATGTTGCTTGTGAAATTTTTTTATTTCTCTATAATTATATAAGATAATTATTTTTAAATTAAAACATAAAAAAATATTTAGATGAAATATGTATCTCATACTTTATTAAAAAACTGACAAAAGATTTTTTTTTTTTTTTGTTCGGGCAAATCGTAAGACAACATTTATACGAAGTATATGAAAATGGGCAAAGGCCACCATTTTTGTGGGATATAATGAGACAAGGACTAAGGAGTTGAAGCAAGGATAAAGAACCATAGCACGATCTTGGTCCTTATATGCATGTATAATATATATATATATATATATATATATATATATATCCCCTTTATAAGAAAGCCACGGGTGGGGTTGCAGAAAAAACAATACAAATTAAAACTAAAAATTTCAACCCAAAAAGAAAAAAAAAAGAACAACGAAAAAAAGAGAGGATATTGCTTTCTGTTCGAGTCATATACATAAATGGACATTCGATGGCAATCCCGATTAACCAATGCCAGCCGAGTCGCTGTCCGACTACCGCACCAATATTTCTCACTACTAATTATCCTTTTCCATCGGTTTTCACACCTGTTGGCAGCACTTGCAACAACACACTTTTTTTTCTCTTTTTTCTATTGGTTCTTCTGCTGGCGCTGTACTTCTATTTAGACGTGTCATTGCTATGTATCATCAAACCGGATCAAATCAGGAAGTAATTATCTCTTTGGTTTTCATATATATTTTTGTTAATTTTGTCTATACTATAAGATTAAGACTCTTGTTTTTGTAATTATTAGCCGACGAGGATGATGAAATGATGATGTTGATTAAGTTGATTTATTGGTGGTTAAATTTAATTAGTTCATGATAATGTATATGCTAAGATGGTTTATATATATTAAAAAAATGATATTTAGACTCGAGAGAAGTTGATTTCATGTAAATTTGAATAGCCCTAATAAGTGATTTTGTAGTTCTCCTTAGAAAAAATTTTGAAAGATCATGAAAATTGAAACCCCATTATATATAAATATGAATTCATTTTTAATATATTAATAATAATTTTTTATTTTATAAGTGAATTAAGAGATGAACACATATTTTATTTTCTTTTTAATATATTCTAAAAAGTATTTGTTAATTTATTAATATGTTTGTAAAATTTAAAAACTCTTTCAAAAATAAATGATGTAATTTTTGTGTCATGATTATTATTATCAAATCAAGTTGGCTAAGCCAACATGTCCAATATTTATTAGATTTTTATCGACTTGGCTTTGATTTTATTGATTGAACAATCAATCTATTCAAATTGTCCTGGCCATTCAATAGAAGACAACAAAAATTAAACAATTAATTTATGCTATTAATTAATCTTATGATAACAAGATAATTTTAGCATAATACATATTCAATTTGAAAGTAAGCTTCAAAGATAATTATTCTTATCATGGAATTGGTTTTAGATTTGGATGATTGAGCGGCACACTGTTACATTAGATTATCTTTCACTTGATGAGCTACCTTCACTACTATCACTGCAGACTCTATCAATGAATTCTTCCTTCCATTACATCCCACTGCTGGGTCCCTCCTCGCTCTTTTACACCCAGCAGGAAAAATCTATTTTTTTTTTTAATAAAAAAATTCAAATCCATGGTAGAGGAATGCTTGATGTTTAATGTAAGTAATGATTTTAAGAAGTAAAGGGTATGTTTCTGGCATGGCCTCATGTGTTTGGAGAAAAAAAACAATTACTGTTGTAAACCCTATTAGGGTTTGTGAGTCACCTTTTTTGAGGTAAATAGATCCAATTAATATTGGGGGTCTAGGAAAGCATCATGACTTGGAAACATCCGATGGAAATGGAAGCAACTAAGGAGTTGGGGGAAAAAAGTTTAAAATTCATACTTCAAAAGTGCCTCATATATATATTTGTTGTGGTTTTGTATTTAGATCAAAACTTTATATTTATTATCAATTGATTTTAATTAGCTGTCTAACATAATATTAGAGTCGGACTTTGTTATGATGTTATTGTGTGTTACATCTTCTAAATTTATCAAATAATAAGCGTTTTTGTTGACGCCTAAATTGCATAATGGGGTCAGTGAACCTCTGCACTTAATACCAATATATTTCTTTTTAAGTTAAATATTTAATATATTATAAAAAAAATCGATTTGATAATTTTAGATATAAAATAATTTTATAACATGAATACTTTATAAAAAAATTAAAATACATATAAATATATTAAATTTTATAAAATACAGTTATTAATATATAATTATAATTATTACATTAAAAATAATAAAATAAATATGTGAATTATCCATCCTAATTATAAGGCCTTAACAAGAGCCGTGTTAGACTTTTGGAGTGGATTGCTTTTTGGTGCGAAGATGCAAGTGAATAGGGTAGGTTTTGATGACTGCATATTTATGTCACGCATCTCTCTTGTTTTTTTTTTTTTTTTTTTTGTCACTCACTTAAAGAAAATGTGGGCTGAGGATTGTTGGAGGGAGGCTACTTTTCATTGCTTTGACTGGTGGAGGAAGAGCCAACAGTCTAAGAAATATGATAGTTTATATATTTTATTATATTATAATTATATTTAATATTTTTATATTTATATCAATTTTAATATATTTATAATTTATATTAAATAAAATTTAAAAATATATTTATATCTTAATATATATTTTTTTAATTATATATATTATATTTATATAATTATATCAAATATTATTAGATATAGCTAAAAGGCTAATCTCTGATCCATCAGCCCTTGTTATCATCTTCTCAACTACTTACTTTTCGGTGACTCAAAAAAACTTCGCCCACTTTTTCACCTAAATTACAACGCTGGCTGACTAGGATTTTGGTCGTATATGCAACAAATGAAAGATATATATAACTAATTAATCAGGGCCAACCCAAAGTTAATCAACTTTATATATATATATATATATAATATTTAATTAACATATAAGAACTTAAAATCAGATTATTCAAAGGAGGAAAAAGACCTCAAAGGAAAGTATTTTTAGAAGATTGGAAAAAAGAATTTGAAGTGACGTTGAAAAACATAGTGTTTGGTAATGGTATATAAAAATTGATGAGATGTCACATCGCTATAATTCTTATATATAGTTGGCATTAATTGCATGATTTGCGTGCGCTGTTGAAATTAGTACCAATCAAAATTCTTTTTTCTTTTTTACCATAGATAGATTGATTGATTTTATCTATTGTTTTGGCGTTGATTAATGAAAAGCAATTAATTAATTAAAGGACAATTTATCATCAATTAGAATATAATAATTGAGTAATAAAACATAAAATTAAATAAATTTATTTTGAATTGAGTTGAGTTTAATATATAAAGTTTTATATTTAATTTTTTTAATTTAAATTAATATGTAATAAATAAAAATAATTTTATATAAATATTAATATAATAATTTTTAAACATTTTATAATATTTTAAATGAAGAATGAGTTTTTCATGCTTAATAGAATAGATTTTGGGGATCTAGCTAACTAACTTTCTTAATTATTGCGAGTACTAGAATTAGTTAAGATTTATAATTTTAGATTCTAAATCACTCCTTACATTCCATAAATAATGTTTGGGTTAATTATTTTACGGTTAAACATTTTAAACTCCGATAATTAACATTTTAAATATTTTATTAAATTAATTTTTTATAAAAAATATATTTAAAAACCTCTCCATTTAAGATTTTTTAAAATTATTTTTTATATTTTAATTAATTATATATTTAAAAACATATCAAAGAAATTGAAAAAAAAAATTGCTAAATGTTATTTTTTTTCTTCATTATTCCTAAGTTTTAAGGATGGGATATTAATTGTACGCCCATATTCTAAAATTCTCCCAATTGGATGTTCGTTAGCATTTGTAAAGGAATCAAAACTCATTTAATTAATTAATTCCAACAATAGTAAATTTGGTCATTTGTCAATTACTTTAAGAAACAAAATGCTTTTTGAGTCAAAATCAGACTTTGTCTCGATGGTAAGAAGGGATTCAGCTTTTAAAGAGTAGGTGTGTTTGGCGGAAAATAGGTTTGTTTTTAAAGAAAGGAAACTTTTTGTTTCATTAATTACACGAATGATTTTATGAAAAATATTGTTATTATTTTAATTAATTTTAAAAATATATATACAGAAGATTTGAATGTCTTTAATGTCCGAATTAAAATATTCAATTGTCTTAATTCAAACATTTGAATGTCTGAATTTTTTCACATTTTAGGAAAAAAAAAAAAACTCTTATCTTTTTTAAAAACTAAAAATATTTTCTAGAAAATGGATTAAATTCTTGGTTGAATGGAATTTATTTTTAAATTAGCAAATTATTTTTAATGAATAAACACAAAAAATATAAAAATTATTTAAAAAAAATTATTTTGGCAAAACATAATAATTATGATGCTAATTGAATTAGCTCAAACTTGTATGATGATATGTTGATTTATTTAGTTAATTAATTTATTATTATTGTTATTGGAAATATAATATTATGACATATATATTAATTATTAAACAATGCTTGATTGGCCCATTAGAGACACCGTCTCGATGACAATGAAAAGGTATTCCAACTTTTTATCTTAAACTTCCTTATAATTTCATAGTAAAAATAATATTTTATGCCAAAAAATTTTAAGTTTAAAATATTTTTTAATTAAATTAATTAGATAAAAATTAAGAATTATAAAATAATTAATAAT
>JBBYHL010000005.1:1561403-1611481 GCA_038381835.1 Adansonia madagascariensis
ATCTAAAAGGTTTCTTTCTAGAACCTAAATATCTCTACAGCGTTATCTTTTTCAACTATTTTCAATTCTTTTGTGTTCTAGTTATTTCCTATCATCTCCACCCAGCATCACCAAGTCTATGTTATACTTAGATTCAGAGTAAAGAATAACTCAGCCTGAGTATTATTGCAATATATAGAAGCTAAAAATATACCTTTACTTATTGCAGTCACAATTTCTGCCCAAAATAGGCTATAATTGTACCACCTTAAATTATTTATTTAACATCTGAGATCATTAAATACTCATAATGTCAAAGTTTTCGTTTCATTCATCCACATAAACTAAAACCATAATTCTTTCCGCCAAAATGTACTATTCGAGCTCAACTTACTAAATAAGAAATTATCAAATTTCTTAACAACCAAGCAAATTAAAAAATAAAAAGTATGCCTCAATGCGACCAAAGTAAACACCAATTGAATTCCAAAATTTCAAAATTACAGAAAGCTAATAGTTTTATCAGATTAGCAGAATAAACGCGACCAAATAAACGAACAAGAAAAAGAAACGACAATGTACCTCGTATTCGCTCCTATGTGCGCCAGGGACTTCGAGAGCTTCGACGTCAAAGGAATCGATGTGTGGTCCGGTGCGAATCAATCGCTGATCCGGAGAATCCTCGTCTTCGGAGTCTACTCCAGCACGATCCGGCAAGTCGTCATCTTCCTCGTCGTTGATCTCAGAGTCGTCTTCGTCTTGGAAAACCCAACGCGATTCTAACGAGTCCATCGAAGCTAATCCTACGCCGTTGATCTCTCCTCTCTTCGAAGATGAACTTCCGCCGCTACCGACGCTGACCTCCTCCGCCATGACCAAAGAGATAGTATACAATAATAGCGTGAGACAATATAACTATTAAAAACAAAAGGTCTAATGGATTGGGATTAGGAGATTTTAGGGTTTCATTTTTTTTTTTGGTTAGATTTTGCCTTCGCTTTTTCTTCTACCTGGTGGGGGCAAAATTTGAGGATGGTGCTTGAAGATCACGCGGTGAACGGAAATGGAAAACGCCGTGTTGCAAGTGTGCTTGAGTTTTTTTAACGACTTCTAGTGCTTTTAACTATAAACCAGAAATTGAGCAGGATATACGAGGGAGTTGAGTTCCACGCGCTTCAGGGCTATTCTCACTGTGCGAGGATCTCAATTTTCACTTACGCGCAGCTGGTCGCGGACAGCGGAGAAATGGACAGAAAATCTGATATTTTTTATTATAAAATGTTAAAAATATTAAAAATCCCTCAACTAGATAGTTTTTCAAAAAAAATTAATTTTTTATATTTTTATTATATTTAAATAAAATTTTATTTTATATTTTTATAATTTATTTTAAATAAAAAATTATTTACATAAAAGTTTATTAAATATTAATTAAAAATTAAAGATTAAAAGTTCATCTAAATATATATTAAAGATTTATTCGGGAACCATAAAAATGTAAACACTTAGTTAGATAAGATGATAATATTTAAGGATTTTATTATTTTATCTTAAATAAAAATAATTTAAAATATATTATTTAAAATTCAAAAGCATGAGCTTCTATTTTAAAAAAAAAACATGTACTCCTATCTAATTTTTATTAGGCTTCATTGAGCATTATCTTTGGCACAAGTTTTGAGATCAATAACTGAGTTTCAATATAAACATAATACTAAAAGTAATAGATTTTGATTTTTACGGTTTGGCAATTCAAATAAAAAAATTAAGAAATAAAGCTTTTGTGGTTGAAAGTTGACTTTTGAATAAATGATTTTATTATCTTCACATATATAAATTTTTATTATTTTAAACATATTTGTTTGATATTTCAATTATTTTTGGTACTTTTCACACTAATGTTAAATACTCAAAAGTTCTAAACTATATTTTTCACCATCCTCTTTAGACACCTTTTTTCAAACCCGAGCGTTTCTAAATTCAAAAATTTTCAACTAAGATGTTATACTAGTCTTTAAAGCTATCATTTAAAATTATCTAGCAAAGTTTTTGTGGAAAAGTTATTTGATCAAGATTATAAACAAAAGAATTAAAATCTTAATGAGACAATAGCAATTTTCTATATTTGGTAAATTGATTTAGGCGCCATGTGGGCGAACAATGAAATTAAAAACAGTGATGCACTGAAATTAATTATTGTATTAGTGAGATTAAAATCAGTGATAAAATATATGTTTAGATACAAAATTAGTAGTGGCAATAAGGTAACTTATAGTTTGAAAGCAAAATGATCATTAAAAACTTAGATTAAAATGTATAAATAAAATAAATATTAGAAATTACTAAAATTATATTTATATTAAATAATAATTAAAAATTATTAAAATTATATTTATGTTAACAATAAAATAAAAGAATCAAAAAATAACTTTAAAATAAAAAAATGCAAAAAAAAGGTAAAAATGAAGATTTCCTACTTTCATTAGGGTCTAATGAACAGTAAACCACAGGATCCCTACCTTCCTCGTCTAACTTGAGGGGCCAATGAAATAAAAATTCTCCCACAAACTCGTGCCATGGAATTTAGAGAGGCCTTTAGCCCATTTGGATTCACAGTCAACACCAATTTGGTGCGGTCAAGAGTTAAATTATTGATAATACCAATCATTATGTATCAATTTTTAAGAAAAATATGCAATATCAACATTCCCTAGCTTCAATTTGTATTAGTCCATAATGGCAAGTGGTCCGTATTGGTTCATATCTCCCATAACAATCAATACAATATTTAGATTTTTAACCAATTACTATAGTTTTCTCTCATGATTATTCTTATTTTTCATAATTACATTTAAAAGTAAAATATATTCACTATTAGGCTATTGAACTAATAATAATTTTTTATATTTTTTATAGTTTAAAATTTTTGGACATTAAATATTAATAATTTTAAAATTATATTTACATATAAACAAATAAACTTATAAATGTATATAATGTAAGTATCCTTACATATATAATATATGTATTTATTAGAGAACTTGTCAATGAATATATATAAAAAAATTGAAAAGTATCTTTAAACCCAAATTGATATTTCAAAGCAGACAATACCAATACCAAAATAGAAAAATATGCAGTATGATACTAACTACTTTAGTTTAGAAGCTAATCACAATAAGTATCTGTTTAGATCACACATGCATGACATGATGGAGAAAATTTCTCCAATTCATCTTATTTATCAACTTAAACATTTTTTATCATCATTTCCTTTTTTATCCTAATGCTTACTTTTTATTTTGTTTACATCAGGTTTTTAATTACGTATTTATTTAAAACGATTAATAAGCTTATATATGTACAAATTTTGGATATCAATGAGCTAACAAATGTGTATAAATAAGAAATATGTGTACTAATATATAAGTTGTCATATGTAGATACACGATATATAAATATCTTACACGATTGACATTGTGGTGAATAAGAAATTGTTCTTATAACACCCATGTGGAAAGAAAAAAAAAATTGGTTGTTGATGTTGGGTGGTAAGCAATCCCATGTTGATAACTTTATGGCTTAACTATGTGGTACATATTAACCAAGTTCTAACGTAGGGTTGGGTCCTAAAGGACACCCAAGCTTTTGCTTCAGGGTTGAGGTTTATACGAGGTTATATAAAACATGAGCACCGAGCCGAATTGGGTT
Organism: Adansonia madagascariensis; assembly: GCA_038381835.1. Taxonomy (NCBI): domain Eukaryota; kingdom Viridiplantae; phylum Streptophyta; class Magnoliopsida; order Malvales; family Malvaceae; genus Adansonia; species Adansonia madagascariensis. The sequence continues at coordinate 1,565,094 of JBBYHL010000005.1, forward strand.
GGGCTGGGGTTTGGGTTAAAGGTCAAGTGAGCTTTATCTTTTTAGGGCCCAACCCGAGCGAATTTTAATTTACTCTGGATGATATTTCTATCTAATTTCAAATTTTAAAATTGTTATTTGATTTAAAATTAAAAAAATGTTATCTTGATTTTAGAGAACGATTGTAACCAATTGTGATATAGGTTTTTGTTTTGCCTGGAAACTTAAAACTATAGAAGATTTTTTCAGTAGAAAAAACAAAAGCAATTTTTCATCCACTTCTTTTATTCTATGTTGGTTCTACTGTTGCTGTCTTTGAGAGAGATTAACACACCTGTTTGATTTGTAAGTGTTGTTGACAGTTAACATGATTGAGAAGGCTTGGGAGATGAGTTGCAGATACTGGCAAGCACTCGAGAGGCAAACAAATAGTGTCTTCAGGTCAAAAGTCCCAACCCTTAACTCAGTTTATGTATCTTTGTAATTTTGGCTTGACGGATTCGATAAAAATAAACTTTACTTGTATTTATTATTTGCAAAATTAATTAATTTATTTATTTTATTTGAACTTGTTTCATTTAATGGTCTGTTCATATATGTAGTATGTAGCATCCAACAATCTTAAGATGATATTCGATATATTTAATATAATTTTTTTAATCTGTTCATCTTATTGTGATTGATATTTACTCAATACTGCTTGTTTATAAAATTTGAAATTGGTTGCATAATTTTTTTATTTTGGCTTTCGGTTTTATACATATTTTTATAATTTTGTTAACATATGTATGTTGTTTCTTCTAATCCTATGTTAATTAATACTATCTACTATTGTTATTGGCTATATATTTTTTAGTAAAGCTTATGCTTGATTGTATTTCTTGCACTATTTGTTCTGTTAATATATTGCTTTAACATTGCTTAGATTATTGCTTTATATATATATGTATATTTTGAAAGTTTTTTGACATTTCAAAGTTTCGCTTATTTTTCTTTAAAAAAAAAACTCATATTGTTTATGGATTCAATATTCTCTTATTGAAATTTGATTAGTATTTCTATGCGTGTTGATATTCATATGCTTTTCAAATTGTTGTAATAATTTATAATTTTATATGTTTAATTATAATTTATTTTATAAATATCTATGAATAATTGTTTGTTTTTAAGATATTATTTTTGTGATTAATTTGATATCTACATTCGGACTTATTAAATATTTTTGTTGATTAAATTGTGTACAGGTGTAGACATCTAATTTCATCTGAGCCCTTTTTCCAATTGTCTTAAATATCCAAAATTAAGAACTTAGTGGCCACCTTGGACAAAGGCGACCTTCTTCAGGTGGACTAGACATTTTCAAAACCTTTTCAATCATACTTAAATGGCTACATATGTATGTGAGAGAAAAAAAATGCTATTTTGAGGGCTGATCGTAGATGAAAAGGAAGATTATTCAAGAAAAAATTAGTTTTTGAATATTTTCTTGACAAATTTTGAAAAATACCTTTCCAGACGATATCACTATCAAAATTTTCATTTTAGGAATTTTTTGATATTTTTTCGTAAAATTTGGAAAGTTGACCATCGTTTATTTTTACTGACAACTGTGCAATCTTTGTGCTAATAAACGTTCCAAAAATTTTGAAATATTCAATGAAAAATCTGTATTGATATTTCATACCATGAGGTGTCAAATTGTCAATTTTATCAATTAGTTTTTAATTTTGTATTATACTTCAAGTTTTTCCTCATAAATATTTTCTAGTAAAACTTACTCCAAATCCAAGTTTTAGTTTTTATTATTTTTACCAATTAATGTTTGGAATAAGGTATTAAATTCATCTTATTTTTTAAGGCTAGATGTGTTTCAGGAATTTTTCCCGATGCCAGGATATGGAGTTTTCTACTTCGTAAAATTTTTTAGTAGGATTTTTCTAAGATTATAAAATTCTTTAAATACCTTCATAAAATTCACATTAATTAAGTTTTAGAAATTTCAATTTATTTTATGAGTTTTGAATGTTTTCTAATAACATTTTTCTTTGATAAAAGTCTTTCTCGTAAAATTTTATAAGTTTGGAATCTATAGTTGTCTTTTACGAGTTTGGAATCTATAGTTGTCTTTTTTTACACATAATACTTTTTAAAAATTTTATTATAATTCAATATTTGGAATTTTTATGGGAAAATTTTATTATTTTTAGGCCAAATTTAATTAACAGGCTTAAAATTAGCAAATTTTGTTAATAAGGCCAATAAACCCAATAATTTCTTAGCAAGCCCAATAACCATGCCGAACCCATCTTTGATTTTTCCCAAGCCTATTTCATTTTCTACAAGCCCAATAAGCTTATTTGTGATCATTTCACTAAATTTTCGATAAGAACCAATTAAGTCCATTTTAATTTTATGATAAGTCTTAACGATGTTTTCTTTCTTTAAAATTTTTATTAATTCTTTTAGACTTAAATTTTTTATACGAATATTTAATTGGGCTTTTTACTTGTTTAAATTAGTAAATAAATTTATTAATTTATAACTTTTAAATTCTTATAATTTAGTCCTTCCAATCCATTTTTTCATAAAATTTGTAATTATGACCTTTTTTTTCTTTCTTTTTTTCATTCTCAAAATTTTGGTTATATTTATTTTAATTGTGGAATTTAGTGATTTGGTTACATGAACTACTTTGGTTGGAATGTAGTTTTTCTTTAACTAATTTAGTTACATTTTAACTATATATTAAATTAATATTATTTTAATCATTAGTAACCTACACCATAGCCCACATAAGTAACCTATTTAGACCATTGAAATGAAAAAGAATATCCATGATTCAAAAGGAAATAATGGTGTTTAGATTATGGATATCGAGAAAAATGTTATTGTGTCATTTCCAAAAGAGGAAACAAGTAGTCTCCAATTCTTTCCAAGACAGTAAGAAAGCCGATGTCAATAAGTTCATGGGTACTTATTATGTATGGAACAAGCCCATACATTTTGTTAGAGATTGTCGTCAGAATAAGAATAAGAAAGCTCAAGGCAACTTAGATGATGATAATCGAATTAAGCTTGCTGCTATGGTGATTAAAGTGAACATGGTGAAAAACCCAATGACTTAGTGGGGTGACACCGATCCACTTGTCATGTATGTTTTGATAGGAAGAGTATCTCCTATTAGTATATGCTTTAGAGCCAATCGAGTTAGATGAGGCATATAATAGTTAATAATGCAAACCAATCACTTTAGTTAGTGATTCAAAGTTTCTTTTATGATAGTGGCATAACTGACAATCACGCAAACAATAATTGGATGAGACCCAGAAAACACAATGGCCTTATAAAGTTAATAATAAGTTACAATGATGGGGTCTTTTTACATCAAAGTAATGCTTCTAAAAACATTCCTAATCATTGTATTATTAAGAAAAGGCATTAACAATACACAAAAACTACCATATGCTAAGCCTCTATGCCTTTGATGCACGCAACTCTTTGATCTAATAGAAGTTAAAGTATAAAGATACTTGGAGATAGCTATAGATGCTTGTTTCATGGAGACAAGCTCACTGAATGTGGGCTGTATAAGAACTCTATTAATATAAGTCATTCAAAAGTCTATGGAAGGTGTTCTCATGTGCCAGTCATGTATATTAGTTCTCAGACTTATGATACAAGATCATCTTATGTAAGGAGTGTCATACTTAGATTCACCTAAAATGTGTTCATGATGGATGGATGCTTAAGGTAAGGTACGTTAGGTATAACATGAATCATATGGTGGGTAAATGAGTGATCCGAGAGGATTCACCACTCGGAGTGACATTGAAGACATATCTCATATGTTCTTGACTTTTGGTTAACTTGATAAAGTTGTTAGCCAACGCATGATGAATTTGGGAGAAATTATTTCACTAAATTCATGAGATTAACTACAAGCTGCAGGAGCTAATATGGATTGATTCATGAGTAGACGTTGCACCATGCTAATGGTTTTTCCAAGATATCTGGTGAAATGACCAAAGTACACTAAGAGGTTGTTTACTGAAAGGTTTTTTAAAGAGGTAATATTGACTCTTCCTGCATACCGAGTGGCCGTGATGCCTTGCCAGAGGCCAATCTTGGTCTATAAATATAAACACATTTAATTGGATAATTTTATTACTATTATGATGGAGGTTATGTCAGGAATGCCCTAAGGATGAAAGACATTCTGATGTATTTCATTAGTTTGAACTAATTATTCATATTTATATTCGTGGTTTCATTATATCATTATTATTTTATCCTTGTTTAATTTATATGTTAAAGCAAATGTAAGCAACTATGGCTTATTGACTACTTGTGTTTATACCGTTAGAATGTTGCATATATTGGACTTTATATGCGGAAAGATAATATTCTAAGGTAAGTAGTCTAAATCATAGTCTGTAGTCTATGGGGTTCATGAGAGCAATTAATTCATGTTAAGACTATTATGTCATCTAGATCTAATTGGGGAGATGACTTGTTTTGACTATCTATAATGGGCTGACTCTTAAATAGAGACGTAGATATATTACCTAGAAGTGGGGATATATAGGACTAGACCAAAGTGCAATTAACTCACTAATAAGTCTATTTACTTGGATTAATTCACTTTTGACATTCGTTATGTAATTACCTTAATCCGGACTAAGTAATCGACTCCATGTGTATAACTTGTATACTTTGACGTTCCAAAAGATAAAGCATCTTGAAGGAGTAAGCTATTGGACCAGTTCATTGGGTATATGACTTATACTTGATCACGGATAAATTGTTCACATATGGTGGACAATCGTTTTAACATAGAGATTATAATAAAACTTTAAAATAAGGTAATCAAGCAGGTAAAATGGACTTTAACCTTAAGTTAATCATGAATATCATATAAGGGTATTGCACATTGTCAGGAATACCCTAAGGATGAAAGACATTTTGATGTATTTCATTAATTTGAACTGATTATTTATATGTATATTCAAGTTATCATTATATCATTGCTATTTTGTCTTCATTTAGATTTACATATTAAAGTAAATGTAAGCAAATATAGCTCATTAACTACTTGCGTTTGTACTGTTAGAATGCTGCATATAATGGACTTTATATATAGGAAGACATCATTCTATGGTAAGTGGCCTAAATTGATAGTCCATAGTCTATAGGGTTAATATGAACAATTAACTCATGTTGAAACTATTATGTTGTCTAAATTCAATTGGGGAGATAGCTTGTCTTGGTCATCTAGAGCGGTTTGACTCCTAAGTAGAGACATAGATATATTACCTAGAGGTGGTGATACATTAGACTCGACCAAAGTGTAATTAGTCCATTAATAAGTCCGTTTACATGGATTAATTCACTTTTGATGTTCATTGGGTAATTACCCTAATCTTGAGTAAGTAATTGACTCCATCTGTATAACTTGTGTGCTTTGATGTTCCAAAGGCTAAAATGTCTCAAAGTAGTAAGTTACTAGACTGGTTCATTGGGGCATATGACTTTTACTCGATGAGAGCTTTACTTATAGATATGAAATCACGGCTCGTATAAAAAATTAAGATTATCCTTTTAAAAGGCATTATATGGTATAATGAAAATGGATGAGGTTTCAATCATTTGTATGTTAAATGATAAATTGGTCATATATGGTGAACAATCATTTTCACATGAAGAGTATAATGGAACTTTAAGATAAGGTGATCAAGTAGGTAAACAGATTTTAACCCTAAGTTGATCACGAATATCATATGAGGGTATTACGTAAATGACAAGGTCATTGGGCTAAAAGGCTATTTATAAAGCTTACGTAATATAGCATATAATTGGGAATGCAATCTAGTGGTATGACTCTGAGATTAATAATTATGTGATTAATTATTCGGATAAAATAATTAATACATAGATTATTGAAGCCTAATTATATATGTTCAATTAATCCCTTTACTAGCTCAATATAATTCCTTAATGGTTGGCTATTGATCGGAATATCCGGAGACAAAAGATTCTCAATATGGTGAAGTGGTACGTTGGATTCACTTACTTCAAGAGTGTGGGCATTTACTTCAGTAAATAAATGAAAATGATTTTTTGATATTATTTATTTGAAATATATATTTAATTTGATTAAATATTTATTTAGACAAGAATTAGTAATTTAAATTAATTATATTTATCTTTTGATAAATATAAGAATTAATTTAAATTAAATAGATATGAGAAATTAATTATTTATATAATTAATTTAATATCTATTAAGACTTGTTTAAATTTTATTTATAAAATAAATATGGATAATATTCTAAATAAATTTAAAAAATTATTTTATTTATTTTAATTTATGATTAAATTAAATATTTTATTATAGTTAATTTTATTTTAATAATTAGTACATAATTATTCTATTCGAATAAAATTGCCATGATGATTTTATTTTATATTAGAACTAAAGTTATTAAAAAATTTTAAGCTAAATAAAATTAACAGTTTAATCAGAATTAATTAGTATTCAGATTAAACAGGCTAAATTTCATTCAATAAATTTGGGCCTAAATATTGTTTATGTTTGAGCCAAATTATAGTGGGCACCTATGCTGAAGTTGGCCTAAAATAATTATTTTAATTAAAAAATTAAAATTAAGGCTACCTCTTCACCTGGTACAAATAAAAGGCTTATGCCTAGTGTTTTTTCTTAGACTTTGTAGCCACACCTGGAGATTTCTGATCACAATATCTTGTGATTTTAAACCTGGTGGCGCAAAATGGTCATTATAGAGAATCAAGCCGTACGAATCTGAAGTTGATCGTGACAAAGAGTACCCACACAGTTTACTATCCAGGAATTAGAGAATAGTGGAGAAGATTAGTTGGTTGAAGCTTTCACACGGATCTAGGAATTCTCGGACGGTATTTTCATATCTGCAACTCAGCTAATTGATTAAGATGGTTTTATTATATATAACAACACGATTTACTATGATTGGATTAGATTTTTAAAAAATTTCATTGTGCATTTGATTAGTTTTTCCTACAAACATATGACAAGGTAATTGGACAAAAAGGCTATTTATAAATCTTATGTAATATGATACGTAATTGGCAATGCAGTTTCAGGTCTTTAACGGTATTACTCTGAGATTAATAATTATATGATTAATTATTCGGTATAGAATAATTAATACATAAATTATTGGAGCTTAATTATATATGTCCAATTGGTTCATTCACTAGCTTAACATAATTCCTCAATGGATTGTTATTGATTGGAATACCGTAATCGAAAGATTTTCAATATGCCCAAATATACTCTTTTTAGGGGTGTAGGCATTTTTTCCCAATAAATAAATTAATAAATAATTTTTGGTGTTATTTATTTGCAATTTTTATTTAATTTGATTAAATATTTATTTAGATAAGAAATAGTAATTTAAATTAATTATATTTATCTTTTAATAAATATAAGAATTAATTTAAATTAAATAGAGATAGAAAAATTAATTATTTATATAATTAATTTGATATCTATAAAGTCTTTTCTAAATATTTATTTATAAATTAAATATGAATAATATTCTAAATCAATTAAAAAATATTTTATTTATTTATTTTAATTTACGATTAAAATTTATTATTTTATTATAGTTAATTTTATTTTGATAATTACTACATAATTATTCTATTCAAATAAAATTGCTATAATTTTATTTCGAATTGGAATTGAAGTTATTAAAAATTATCGAGCTAAATAAAGTAACAGTTTAATCAGAATTAATTAGTATTCAGATTGAACATGTTAAAACTTCTTAAAATAGGTTGGGCCAAAATAATGTATAAGTACATTAAGGCTTGGCCGAATTTAAGGCTTATGCCCAACTAGGGTTGGTGGCAGCAAGGGCTTTAAGGAGTGGGTAAAATAATTATTTTAATTAAAAATTAAAATATGGGCTATCTTATTATCTCATATAGATAAGAGGTAAGTGCTTAAGGGTTTAAGTTAAACTTTGGCACCACGCTAAGTGTTTTTAATCATAACATCTCATGATTCTAAACATGTTGGCATAAGATGGTCATTGAAGGAGAATCAAACTATAAGAACCTGGAGTAGATGGAGACAAAAAGTGCCGACACACTCTACTATTTGAAAATTGGAGAATAGTGAAGATGTCTAGTTGCTTCACATAGATCTAGGCATTCTTGGACAGGGTTTGCAAATCTACATCTCAAGTAATTGATTATGGTGGTTTTATTGTTATGACAACACAATCTAGTACCATCTGGTTTAATTTTTTTTTAAAATTTTGCTACGTAAACTGATTTGTTTTTCCCATAACGTAATGGGTCACACGCAATAAAATGATCTATTAGATTAACATCGGAATTTAATTAAGTATGAATCAATCAAATAAAAGGTATAATGAAGAGAACTTAATTAAATAAATTCAATTAAGAATAATTCAAGACATAAATTAGATTTATGAAATCTAATTACAAATGTCTTAATATGGTAATAAAAATAATAATATCTTATCAAGACAATGTATATTTGTAGACATGGTTTAGGGATATTATTAAATAAAGCTAAATAATTATATTTGAAAAATTAAATAATTATTTGATATTTATTTAATTATTTAATATTATTTACATGAAGTAAAAATTATTTAATATTATCTAACATGTAAATTTAAGAGTTGGGCCAAAAGCCCTAACTATCAAGTAATGAAAGTTTAGTTGTGCTATTTCAAGTTGGGCTTACTAATAAGCTAGGCGCATGGAATATCTATCTTTGGTGTGCTATTGGGCTAAAATATTAATAAGTTACTATTAAGGCTCAATCTTAGACAAGCTAATTAAAATAGTTTTAATTAGGCTCTAGGGAGCACTCCAAAGTAGGGCCACCTTCTGGGCATGTTAGTAATAGCCTCAGTTAACCCATTAGTCAAGTTTAACCTAGCCCAAGATTTGTTTAAATACATTATTAAGGTTTTTTAGCTGATAAGGAGCATAGGAAAAACCTTAGGTGCCAATCCTTAAACTTCTCTAAAGGGGTTTCACACAATCTTTATCTTCCCTAAACTCTCTTTATTCTTTCTTGCTTTTTTTGAGTGTTCTTGAATTAATCTTGACATAAAAAAAAATAGAAAAATAGTTTTCTAGCATTGAGAGATTAATTTTTCACAAAAGTTATGAGATTGGCCAAATCTCATAATACTTACTTTTGTAAGCCTCCTAAATGCTGATTGGTATTCCAGGTGATCTCAATGTGTTTTTGATCACTACGAAGGTAGAAAATTTCTACCTTAATGGAATCAACCAAAATAAAAAATTATTGTTTTGGATCCATTTATTAGCATCTTTGAAAAATAGCCACTTCCCTACAGAGCTGTTTTTTTTTTCTTTTTGGCACAATAGGTGTGGGAATTGTTCCCAGATCACTTCAGATCTGAACCTATTGGCTATATACCTTTTGGTTAAGGCTTGAGAAGCCTTCTTGCTAGCATTGAAGAACCACTAGACCCTATGAAACTTCTAATAAGCTCAATATGGATCACCATCAGAGGCATAGCACTTGGACTACTTTTGGCCCCAAGAAGAGATTGTAGTAATCAACCCATAGTGTGTACACGCAGGGATTGGCAAGCTTAAAGTTGTGAGTATCTAAGCAGATATGTTTTCTAATAGATCAATGTTTTAAATTGCAGTTCGATCACATATACATCTCTTCCTAAGATCTTGAAGAAATTTAGGTGTTTCTTTGTTTAATTTTATTACGTATGTTTAATTCTAATTAAATTTTTATGCCTCTATCAACATGCATGAGCCTGGGATTTCCTCTCATCTCCAAATATAAAGAAGTTGCTCATGATTAGCAATTATTTATGGAAAACTATTCAGTATCCAAAAATGAGGCCGTGGGAGGATGATGCTCAAGATGACATCTAAGAAAGAATTAACCTTGAACAATGTTGTTCATGCTTCTGAAATTCATAAGAATTTGATATCCGTCTCACGATTCAGTAAGAACAAGTTTAGGTTAGTTTTTGAGATTTGATAAATTTATGCTCTCTAAATATGACATTTTTGTCGGGAGAGGTTATCTACATGATGGGCCTTTTAAGCTCAATGTAATGAATGTTGTAATAAAGAATGATGAGATAAATAAAATGAGTTCTTCAGTTTATTTGCTTGAGTCTTCTAATTTAGGGCATGGTATATTATGTCACGTGAATTATAAGACCTTGTAAGGGATTAGCAATTTGGATTTGCTTGCAAAAATTCAGATTGATAAAAATTACAAGTGTGAGACTTGTATGGAATCCAAGATTTCTAAGGCTCCTTTATATTCGATAGAAAAATAGAGTGAACCTTTAGATTTAATTGACATAGATATATGTGATTTAAAGTTCGTGCAAACCACAGGTCGTAGAAAGTATTTTATTACTTTTCTCAATGATTGCATGAGATATTGTTATACCTATTTGCTAAGAAGCAAAAACGAAGCCTTAAAAGCTTTTAAGCTCTTTAAAACTGAGGTTGAGAATCAACTAAACAAAAAGATTAAGGAAATAAAGAGCGATAGAAGTGGTAAATAAGATTCATTGTTTAATGAATTCTCTGCAGAAAATGAAATAATCTATTAAACCACTGTTCCTTATTCAGCTAAAAAAAAGGTATTGCAGAGTGTAAGAATAGTAAGTTGAAAGACATGATAAACGCTTTTTTGATAAGCTTAAAGTTACCTTTGTACTTGTGGGAAGGCTACTTTAACATCCAATTACATATTAAATAAAATACCCCACAAGAAATAGGACAAGACACTGTATGAGTTATGGAAGGATCAAAGGTTTTCTTACAAGTGCATGAAAGGGTAAGCGTGTCTTGTTAAGGTAGCAATTCCTCCTCCTAAAAAGGTCAAGAAAGGACTTATGACTGTAGATTGTGTATATTATTATTTTCTTATGTATAAGTTGGACGTTCCTGACATTCATGTCAATACAATTACCAAATCAAGGAATGCTTCATTTTTTTAAGATGTTCCATACAAGAGAACACAAGAAAATATGACTACGAAGAGAGCTCATGAGAACTCGAGTAGTGATCCATAAATAGATAACGAGGAATAAATCGAATTCCAAAAAAGTAAAAAGGCTAAAGTACCAACTACTTATGGTCTAGATTTTCCAACTGAAGTGAAATCTTGAGCTCATGCTTATCGATATGAACATAAAAATTTAATTAAAACTAAACATACATAGCGAAATTAAACAAAAAAAATTCAAATTTCCTTAGGATCTTGGAAAGAGATATACATGTGATCTAATTGCAATTTAAAACATAGATCTTATAAAAATCATAGCTACTTAGAGACTTGTCACTCTAAGTGTGTCAATCCCTGCATGAATGCATCATGGGTTAATTATTTCGATCTCTTCTTGAGGCCAAAAGCAATCTAAGTGTTCTGCCTTTAATGGTGATCCACATAGATACCTACTAGAGGCTTCATAAGGTCTAGTCATTCTCTAATGCTTGCCAGAAGGCTTCTTAAGCCTCAATCAAAAAATATAGAGCTAACAGGTTTAGATCTGAAGTGATCTGAGAAAAATTCCTACACTTGTTGCACCAAGAGAAAGAACAAAATAACTTTGTAGGGAAGTAGCTATTTTGCGCAGATCCCCATAACAAATCTAAAAGTCCCCTAAATTTTGATTTTGGTTGATTCCTTGGGATAGAAAACTAATTTTTTTTCATTATGATCAAAAACATTTTTTTGACAATCCAAAATGCAATTTGACATAATCAGGCTTAGGAAAGCAGGGTTCAGGATTTGGCCAATTTTGTAATGTTTGTGAAAAATTAATCTCTCAATGCTAAAAAATATTTTTTTTTACCTTCGTTGTGTCAAGAATGATTCAAGAACACTTAGAAAAATCATAAAGGTGCAAAGAGAGCTTAAGGAAAACGAACATTGCGCCATACCCCTCATGAAAATCTAGTGTTAATGCCTAGGGTTTTTCTGTCCTCTCTAATAAGCCAAAAAGACTTAATAATGCATTTAAATACACCCTGAGTTAGATCAGGCTTGACTATTAGATCAACTAAGCCCATTACTAACATACTCAGAAGATGACCTTACTTTGGAGTGTTTCTTGAAGCCCAATTAAAACTATATTAATTAGCTTGTCCAAGATTAGCAATTAGTATTATTAATATTTTAACCTATTATCACACCAAAGATAGCTTTTTCCTGCACCAAGCCCATTAGCAAGCTCCACTTGGAATAGTTCACAACTAAATTCTTTTAACTTGATAATTAGGTCTTTTAGCCTAACACTGTAATTTACATGTTAGATAATTTAATTCATAATTAAATTTTTTAACCGAAGTAAAACAATATCTACTTTATGTGTAATATTAAATAATTATCAAATAATTTTTTAATTTTTCAAATACAATTATTTGATTTTCTTTAATAATATCCCCAAAATCATGTCTACGAATATACATTATTTTGATAAGATATTATTATCTTTGTTACCATATTAAGACAACTTCAATTAGATTTAATAAATCTAATTTATGTCTTTAACAATACTTAAGTAAACTAAATCGATTAAGTCTTCCTTATATACCTTTTATTTAATTAAGTCATACTTAACTAAATCTGGGTTTTAATCTAATAGATCATCTTATTGTATGGACCCATTAGGCTTCCATCATAACGGCAATAAATATAATTACCAAATTAAGTGTATTTATATTTATATACCAAGATTGGCCTTTAGCAAGGCATAATGGCCATTCAGTATGCAGGAAGCGTCAATATGACCTCTTTAAGAATCATTTTAGTAATCAACCTCTCATTGTACTTCAATTCTTTTACCAGATATCCCAAAAAGACCATGAGCATGGTGCAGTGTTTACTCATGTATTAATCTATATTAGATTCTACAGCTTATGGTTTGCTTTATGAATTTAGAGAAACAATTTCTCCTAAATTCATCATACGTTAGCCAACAACTTTATAAAGTTAAGCAAAGCCAAAAACAAATGAGATATGTTTCTTATTTCAATTGGAGTGATGAATCCTCTCTGGATCACTTATCCATTTTCATATGATCCATGCATACCTAAAATCACCCTACCATAAGCATCTATCTATTGCGAAGCTATTTGTGACAAAATCAAAGCATGACACTCCCTAGACAAGATGACATGGTATCACAAGTCTAAGGACTAATATACATAATTGACATATGGGTATATATTTCATAGACACTTCAGTGACTTATACCATATGAAGTTCTCATACGGGCCATGTTCAGTGAACTTGTTTTCTCAAAACAAACACCCATATGATATCCCAAGTATCTCTATATTTTAACTATATACTGGTCTTTGTGCATCGTCAATACCATATCATGATAATATGATGACTATAAATGTTTTTATAAATAAGGATCTCATTGTCATAACTCAATATTAACTTTGCAGGGTCGTTGTGTTTCATAGGCTTCATCCAGCTAGTGTTTGCATGATTGTCAATCATGCCATTAACATAAAAGGAAACCTTGAATCACTAACTAAAGTGATTAGTTTACATTATTAACTACTATATGCCTCATCCAATCCTTTTGGCTCTAGGGCATGTAATACCATCCCCCACTTGTATTAAGCCCATTGCTATCGCATTTAACGTTGAATTCTTTCGATTAGCAATCATGTCTCAACTTGGACAAAGCTTTAGTACTATTGTGAGAATATGTTTTAGTTATATTCATGATAATCTTATTATCATTATATAACTAACGCATATTCTCACAATAATACTAATACTAACATATTTGTTGGAAAATATACCACAAACATTTAAAGAAGGAATGTTATCTTTAAAAGCACTATTTTGGAAAGAGGCCATTATTAACGATATAGAATCCATCATACAAAATCATACATAGAAATTAGAGGATCTTCCTAACGGGCATAAGCCATTAGGATCCTAATGGATATTTTAAAGGAAGATACAGTTAGATGGATCTATAGACAAGTATGAAGTTTTACTTGTAAGAAGGTTTCAAGCAAAAAGAAAAGCTTGATTATTTCAATACATACACACTAGTTACGAGAATAACATCCATTAAAATGTTAATAACTATAGCTGCTCTTAATGATCTCAAGATACATTAAAAGGATGTCAAGATTACTTTCTTAAAAAGAGAATTAGATGAAGAAATCTATATGGAACAACTCAAAGGGTTTGCCATTTTAGGTTAGGAAAAGAAGGTGTGTAGGCTTGTTAAATTGTTATACAGTTTAAAGCAAGCATCGAAATAATGGCATCAAAAAATTGACAAAATAATATTATCAAATGGAATTCGCACTAATGAATATGAAATTATGTATAAATAAAGTGTACGAATAGGGGTTATGTCATTATTTCTCTATATGTAGATGATATATTGATCTTAGGCAGTAATGATGAGATTATTAAAGTTACCAAAGTATGATTGACTGGGAAGTTCGATATGAAAGATATAGCTGTAGTGGATGTGATTTTAGGAATTAAAATTTCTAAATTGTAAATATGACTTGGTAGTGACTCAGGATCATTTTATGAATAAGATCTTTGAGAAGTCTATTAAAGATAATACCAATATAACCAAAACACCTATAATTGTAAATATACATCTAAGGAAAATACTGGTGATGCGATATCTCAAGTTGAAAATCCGTGTATAATTACTAGCTTAATGTGTCTAATGAACTGTATAGGATCAGACATTATTTACTTAGTAAGCAAATTAAGTAGATTTACAAGTAATCTGGGAAAGGATCATTGGAAGGCCATTGTAAGGGTTCTTAGATACTTGAGATACACTTCTAAATATAGACTGCACTATATGAGATATCTGGTTATACTTGAAGGATATAGTAAAGCAAATTGGATATCATATACTAAATACTCCAAATCCACTAACGAATTTGTCTTTACTATTGGAAAAGTTACAGTGTCTTGTAAATCTTCTAAACAAATGTATATAGCCAAATCCATGATGAAATCTGAGTTTATAGCTTTAGATAAAATAAGAGAAAATGCAAAATGGCTTTGAAATTTTTAAAATGATATTTCATGTTGGCCATTTGGATAGCCAATCTACAATTGGTAGGGAACAGATTTGTTTGTATAATGGTAAGTCTTGACATATTCATTGAAGACATAATACTATGAGATAATTGCTTTCAAAGGGGATTATCTTTATTAATTATGTGAAATCAAAGGATAATATTATAGACTCACTTACAAAAGGCTTAACAAGAGAGCAAGTCTATAGATTATCGAGGGAATGGGATTTAAGCCTATAAATTAAAAGTTATATAATGGCAACCCAACCTAGTTAACTGGAGATCCCAAGATCTAGGTTTAAAAGGACAACTAAATTATGTTAACTTAGAGTGAGCACTAAAATAGTTAAATACTCTTACCCATTCCTATAGTGAATTAGCTATACTTGCAAAAGCGTTAGCATAAGATATGTTTTTAATGATTCTTATAGCTTGATGAAATTAAGTGGGGTATTCTGGGATACTCTTAATAAAAAATTACCTATGTGAGTGTGAAACGAGGCCATTTCCATGAGAATTGATAAGGCTAAATTTTGCATAGCACTCTTAGAAAACATGACATGTTTGGGGCCAAATGAACACAATCTTGAGAACCAATGGTGTTCAAAAAGGGATTCTGAGACACATATTGTCTTGGTTTACAAGAAAGGCTGAATAGTTCAAAACATCAAGTTTATTGTTAGCTAGGTAAATCTAATAGTTATCGTTATGGAAGGTTCAAGGCCAAAAGCTACCTATCTTAATGAAATAATTCTTTAAGTTATTCTTTAGCATATTTTGTGTTAGTTTGTCTCTTATGCAAGCAATTTCTATTCATGTGGGAGATTATTGGATATAAATGTGCCAATACGTGTGTATAAATACGAAGTATGTAAACCAATACGTAGGTTGTCATACATAGATGCACGATGCATAAAAATATGTTGCATAATTAATATTTGTGATGAATGAGAAATTATAGTTGTAATGCCCACTTGAAGATGAAGAAAATTTGGTTGTTGGTGTTGGGTGGTGAGCAATCCCACATTGATAACTTAGAGCTTAACTATGTGGTATATATTGGCCAAGTTCTAATATGGGGTTGGGTCCAAGGGGCACCTATTTCTGTTTGAGAGTTAAAGTCTATGAGGTTAGACCATACATACGTGTGCTGCCGTTACCAAGCCAAGCCTAGGTTCGGGCTTAGGATAAAGTCAAGTCAACCTTATATTTTTGGAGCCAAACAGTCAATGTTAAGCCTAACCCAACTGAATTTTAATTTAGTCTCAGTAAGATATTCCTATCAAGTTTCAAATTTTAAAATCGTTATTTGATTTAAAATTAAAAAAGATGTCATCCTAATTTTAAGGAACAATTGTAACTAGTCATGATATAGGCATTCATTTTGCTTGGAAACTTGAAATTAAGAAGTTTTTTTAGTGGAAAAAAAATCAAAATCAGTTTTTCATCCATTCCTCTGTGTTTGCATTGGTTTTACTGTTACTATCTTTGAGAGAGATTAATACACCTGTTCAGTTCATTGTGTTACTATCGATAAGTGCTGTTGACTAGTAACGTGATTAAAGATGCTTAGGAGACGAGTTGCGGATACTATTAAGCACGCAAGAGGCAAACAAATATCATCTTAAGGTCAAAGGTTCAAAACCTTGACTTGATCTATGTATTCATGTAATTTCAGTTTGACGGATTTGGTAAAACCAAGTTTTACTCATATTCATTGTCTGCCAAATTAATTAATTAATTAATTTTATTTGGACGTGTTTTTTTAACTATTTGTTCATATATCCAGTGTACAACACCCAACAGTGAATATACATATATGAAGTATTATTTTACATTTATCACTAATAATTATTAATTTTTTATTACTTAAAATTCTAAAGATATGATTTATATAAAATAACGCGTCATTATTTATTGAATAATTTCTTTAAAATTTTAAAAGTTAAATAACATTAAAATATACATCTAAACTTCTAAACAATATTAAAAGTATCCAACAAATGTTACTATTCGGTCAAAGATATACGAGCAACATCCGTTTAGAAACAATAAACAAAGTTTTGTAAATAATTAAGTATAGAGCTAAAGATAAAGTCATAATAATAGGAAAATGAGGTGCATGCTAAGGAAATGGTCTTTCCTTATATTAATAGTTCTTGTGTAAGTTGAGAAAATTCCTTGGCTTTTGTTCATTGTCTTGTATTTTCTTTTTTTTTTTCAGCAAATTCCTCCACTTTCTTAGCAACATACTTTTCTTTACACTTAGCTTCAGCTTCTTACTCATCCCTAAAGTTGAATGCATCTATGCAACTTCCCTCAAACTTTCAAAGCACTTCTTTCTTAATTTATAAAACTTGTAGCTAGAAAGAAGTTTTAAGTTCAAAGATCTTCTACAAGTTTCCAAAGGATTTGCGTCTCAATAATTAAATGTGGCAAATGGACTGGTTCAGCTGGTTTGAATTAGGTCTTCTTTAGATTCGATTTATTTTGAGCTTGGATTCATTTTGAATTTGAATCATCTCGAGCTTGGATATTTTAGATTCAAGCTATCTCAGGCTCAGACTATTTCGAATACAAGCTATTTTGGATTTGAATTATCTTGGGTTTAGATTAGTTTGAATTTGAACATGCTTAGATGGATTCAAAAAATTCTAAAATTTCGTAAACATATATTTTTTAATATTTTGATTATAATAGTTAATTTTACTTTTATGTAGTGAAAAATTACTAAAATTAAAATTTTAAAAATTTATAAATATTTATATAATTTTATATTAATATATAATTTTATTCATATATTAAATATTAATATATTGTATTTAATATTATCTATAATTTTTACTATAATATCCTTTAAGTTTAAATAAAAGCTAAATATATAAGTTCAATATATATACATATATTTCTATTAAAAATAAAAAAATAATTTGTATATTTGATACTTATTATTGTAAAATTATTGTATTTTTATATTTTTGTTAGTTTTATAATATTTAGTATTAATATAATTAATGATTATATAAGAATTTTTTGTTTTAGAAGTGAGTTCAAATAAATATAAAATAATACTAAGAAAAAGTAAATATAAAAAATCATTAGACTACATTTAAGAAAAATTCATTAGAATCAAACAAGTCATAAATGAACTTAACAATATTTGTATATTATATATAACTTTTTATTATTAACCCAATAACTAGCTGGGTTGTTATTTACTTAACCCAACAATTTTTATTTTATTTTATTATGTTTTATTAGATTTTTTTGCATATTTATTATGGTTTTTTAAGGTTGCATTTAGAAATTTAAATTAAAAAATAATGTAAATTTTGTAATAAAACATATTAAATATAGCATTAATGATTATATTTCAAATTATGGATTTTTTAGATACCTATTTAATGGTAAATTTGAATTACTTATAAATATTCGTGAATTAGAAATTCATGTTTTTATACATTTCAAATATATAATCATATTAAATTATAACAATTTAGTCATAATATCTTCATTTCATCATCATAATTTAATAGCAAATGAAATCTAATGTTTCAAATTTATATGATGTTCCTATAATCTTAATATTTGATTATTTTGACATTAACATTAAATATATCAATTATTGTAATATATCGAGATGCGAATCTCAACATATTAGAGTAGACAACACTTTTAATCATCATAGAGCCCCAGCGGTTGGAACGAACAGCTCTTTTGAACTTCCCATATTGAAATATAAAATTGTTGGGTTAAAGAGTCATCATCGATCTTTTTGGGCTATGTGTGATCAGGCAGCTATGAAAAACATTCACTAAAAATTTACAAAACTCTAAAAGAATAATTTTACACCTGCATTATCCAGAGATCTATAAAGTTGGGCTCAAGAGTTGGTAACACCATAAGTAAGACAATCCCTATCGTGATGCCCAAAAATTAGTGCCAACAAATCACACATATCTAATTTATATTTTCCTTAGTTTCAATTATTTAAATATTCAATCATAATCCCCCTTTTTATTCATAAAAAATAAACATATATCAGAGAAAAAGAAAAACATCTATCACAAGACTTGTATTAGATTTTTATGAGAGTAATCAAATGTTGGTCTAGGACTAAGTTGAATCTACAGCTTAATTCGGAGCAAAAACTTTTTCTCGAATGGAAATTTTTTAAAAAATATGTTACTCTGAAAATACTTACAAATTATTTATCAAATCAAAACTATTTATAAAGCTAAACTTTGTTTAAAAGAAATTATAAAATGAGACATAAGGACTAGATTGAAAAAAACACAACCTTGAAAACAAAGCTAAAGAAAAATCAATTTTTATTTAATTTTTGTTAACTTAAGAGCCTTTATGTGAGCCACTAGGAACTTACCATGGACATCCTTAGACTTACTTGTTGATGCACCAATGGAGATGCTGTGAAAAATCCTGCAAAACATTAAATACGAGAAAGGCTCAGAGTTTGGATTCCAAGGGGACACTCTAATGCTTATGTTAGCAAAAAGGTTATGGATAAAGAATAAAGAGAGAATAAAGAAACTCTAATAACTCATACCTCAAAAGTGTTTGCTATTACCTCTCACATAGGCTTTGATAGAACTTTTACTTGAACTAAAACTTTAGGCGAGTAAAGATTTGGTGGTAATTAAACTTATCCGATTACCTAGAGATTGAAGTTGTCCAACTGTGCTCTAATACTTATCTCTTCAATGAGATCACATTTAGTGACTAAGCAATAAGGGGATATAACAATTGCCCCTAGGATGTGGGCGGTTATAAAGTGACAGCTTATAGACCAAAATAATGTTCCTTGGGAAACTAGCGGTCTAAAAGTATCAGGCTGCCTTAATGATGTCGGGCAAAAACAAGTATGGCGGGTCATTTTTGTGTTTTTAAAATTTGAATTTTATATCTAATAAGCAAACTAGAGCATTAAATGTAGTTGGCGTACAGTTCTAACAGAGAACTGACACGTGGCCCCAATCTGTGAACCGTAGGCAATAATTCTTGGAATGGCAGTAGTACCCCTACAAATAGCCATTACATCATTTGACCTATGCACTAGTTTTTACCATTTGTTATTTCGTGCAAAGATTAAGTTCTGAGTTTTTACCATCGGGTTTTAGAGGTTTCCACCCTAATTTCCTGCCAAAAGGTATTTCGTGCAATACTCTGTCACTATCTCAGTTTGGGTAAGAGTTTTTTAATTCTATTCTTGTATTTAATAGCAAGATTTTAATTTGTTTTGTGTTGGTCATGTAGTCTTACGACAAACCTAATTCTTATTGAAATCGATCGAAAGAAAGAGAATTTAGAAATGATTGGCAGAAAAGTTATAAGGCACTTGTTTGTGATGAAAAATATGATCATTAATGAAAAGTAGTAATCGACTATTTATTATGGTCAAAGAAGAAGTAAGTGCCCCAATAGAGAGGGTTAGAGCCTAAAGGGCAGAACAAGCATAAGAGGAAGGTGAAAATAAAGGGCAAGATCAAAGTTCTGCTAATGGAGAAGGTGAGGGAGCACCAACCGACTTGGCGCAAATGGATACTAGTATGACAGACGCATTTGACGGCGTGATTAATATGACGATCGTAAAAGAGATATTAATAGAATGAGGATTCAACTTTAGGTGATTTGGGATATCAAGCCCCATATTTGGGTGACCTGTGACAAGAGTTGAAAGAAATATTATACTTGTATGTTTTTAGAAGGGGTTCCATCTTCTTTTGAAGCCATTTTTTTGCGAAGTGCTGAGCTGATATGGAATAGCACCAAACCAGCTGAAACTAAATGCATGGGTGATGCTGCTAACGTATTTCATCGTTTGCAGGGAAAAAGTTAGGTTCCATTAATTGAGGTGATGCGGTACTTGTTTTCTTTGAAGAGACAAGATAAGTGCTGGTATTACTTACAATCCGCCACCAAAAAGATGATAACCGACATTCCATCAAATGTTTATGTTACTTATGAGCAAATTTTCTTAGTAAGCAAGTGGTCTAATATGGAGTGGGGCTTTCCAGTCGAATGGAACTTATGCTCGCTTATGAGTAATTTGAAGTCAAGTTGGGTGAGTCTGAACTAGAATAGAGAAAATTTTTCTGTAGTCGCCATTTCAACTGTGGTGACTACTTAACTACTAGAAAAATCCAAGAGTATTGTCTGGGTGTTAATCCTGCTAATCTGCCAGCAGAAAATGTTCATCCCATCAAACATAGAAGTCAAAGATGTTTATAAACACTCGATAAGAGCGTGTGCCTCTTTTTTTTTTTACTTAGTCTTTTTGTGTAGAATCCTAGCCTACACCTAGATAGCCCTAGCACGCAATAGAAAATGCTAGGTTGCCTACTCATAAAGAAGAAACTCTACGTGGATTAAACATCGATCACCATTCAACTTTTGGAAAGAAGAGTGTGGAGAGATTAGATAAAGCATCCACTATTGCTATTATGGATGGTATATATTAACAACATTTTCTATTAGAAATTTATTATTCGTTAACTTTAATTGCTTATTTTTCTTCATAGTTATGGATCTTGGCACTCGTGCTATACTAGCCACCTGCAAAGCTAGTCAAGCAACTGCTTTGAAAGCAAAAGAAAAAGGGAAAAGAAAAGCAAGAGATAGCTAAGACGAGCCATTTGCACCAAAACGGGTTAACTTCGAGCCTCATATTGCCCATTTGATTGAAGCTGAGGTCATATCTCTTGGCAATTCCTCTACCACGAAAGCTACAGCTATCATAACTTGTCAAGTAAAGGCTCCTATTATTGAAACTTCTACTAGTCCTTCATCCACAGTATTTTATCCCAAAGCCTGCTGTGCCTTTAATTGGGGCAAGTGAGTTTACCTTAGGAAGCATCGACTTACATCTTTGGAGGCATAATCTTGAATTGAGTGTTAGGATACTAAGTCATGGAGAAGTTGCATTTAGATTGGGAAACAAAGTTGTTTGTCCTACGAACGTAGAATTTTTGGCTACGAGGAACCCAGCTGCTAATGTAAAATCCATGTTGGCTTACATAGTAGAGGTGAATTTTTATTCACTTCATAATAACTTTCTGTTAGTGTTCATTTCTAACTTTTACACATGCAGGCTCTACATAGTCAAATGGCCTTCACTCGTCAAATGCAAAACATCATTGTTGTACATGAAAACATGCAAAAAAAAGTAGTGATGAACAAGGCTAAGGTGAGCACACTTCAGATGAGGGTTTACGAGTTGATCTTGGAGAAGAAAACTTTTAATGAACATGCCAAAAAAGTTGAAGAAGAGATAGCAAAGTTAAAGGCTGACTCTGAGGAGATGAAGGCTAAGCTTGAGTCAGCGAATGCTGAAATTGGGAAATTATCTAAAAAATTAGAGAAGTCTTGAAAAGTCTATACAACATGTGATTCTGATTTGTTATTTGCCATAGTTAGGATTTCTGAGCTTGAAATGCAACTGGTAAGCGTAAAATCCCGTATTTAGAGTAAACTTAATTCACAAAGGGGTACCCTTATAGACCAAATACTGGCTTATGGAAGTAAATATTGATGGGGTGCCCTATGTAGAATACAACTTCTTTGGGGACCATTGGACTTAAGAGACATCGGATTCTCGCAACTCATCACCCCTCATTTAGATTTTGACTTGTTAATGCCATCTCAACAGCAAGTCGAGGAGATGCATGCCAAAGATTTCGCATTTATCACTCTTGTTCCAGAATAGGGAACTAAGTATAAAGAATCAAGTGAGGAAGGGGGTGAGGAGATTGAGCAACTTGGCAAGTAAGTAGATCAAGCCTTGTCTAGTTATAATGCCCTTTTTTTGGTAAATTTTGTTATTTTTTTGGAAATAATAAAAATTTCTTTATAAATTTTGCATAAATTATGCTTTTTTTATTGATAAAAATTTAGGCCGTTGGTAGCCTTTTTAAGTAGACCGTGCAAGGTTTTGTTGACCTTTAATGATGTTATTGCCTTAGGTAGACTATGTGAGGTCTTATTAGCTTGTAATGGCTTTATGTTGCTTTTGTTAGACAATGTAAGATCCTATTAACTTATCATGGTTTGTGTCACCTTTGAGTAGTCATTGGACTGTATAAAGCCTTATTTTGGCTTATGTTAGCCTTTAGTGGTTTAAGGAGATCATAAAGTCTTATGGCGAGTAGACACTTGTCTGTAAATTCTTGAAAAATTTATAATATGAAGCTTGTACATAATATTTTTTGAGATGGATAGCCTTCCATGTGTTAGGTAAATGCTTTCTTGTCATGTCCACTACTTTGTAGGCTCTGAACCTATTACTTTTGCAATTTGGTAGGGTCTTTCCCAATGTAGAGATAACTTTTTCCTTTCACCTGTTGGTCTGCATGCCTCGCAGTTTCTCAGTACCAGGTCACCAACTTGAAATTGCCTATATTTTACTCTTTTGTTGTTATATCTTGATACTTGATGTCCTCTGATTACTATGCGTGCTGTGACATCTCTTTTACTTTCTTTAAGTAGATTAAAGTTTGCTTTCAAATGTAGCTTATTAAGTATTAGACTGGTAATAGCTATTTGAATGCTACGAACTCTGATCTCTACTAGAATAACTACTCCAATACTATAAACCAGGCTGAAGGGTATGGCTCTAATTGCTTGACATTTAGTCATTCTGATCGCCCATAGTATTCTTGGCATTTCTTATGCCTATGCTGCATTCGCATCGTCTAGTGTCTTCTTAAGTTGATGAAGTATGTTTTTGTTCATAGCTTCCACTTGTCTGTTGAATTGTGGGTGCGCCACGGAACTATGTATGAAATTGGTGTGAAAATTTTCACAAAAATTCTTTTACTTATATCAGTGGACAACTGTTTTCCATTATTTGCAACTGTAACGTTAGGAATCCCAAATTGACACACGATGAATTTTTAAATGAAACTCTCTATAGTTCGGGCTATTATTTTGGCCACAGGCTCTGGTGCTACCCATTTTGTTAAGTAGTCACAGCCAACAACTAAGAATTTTTATTATAAAGTTGTTAAGAGGAAGGGACCTGATATGTTGATGCCCCATACGCAGAAGGGCAAGGGGTTGAAAATTTGTTTCAATGCTTCTGCAAGTTGTTTGGGAATTTTAGCGAACCATTGGCATTTGTCATATCTTCAAAATAAATTGGTGGCGTCCTTCCTCACTTCGGCCAAAAGAATCCTTGCCTAAAAGCTTGCTGTTCTAGTGCCCTTCCCCCAAAATGATTTCCATAAACTTTTTCATGGATTTTTTTTAATACAAATTCTGCCTCCTTTGGATCTAGACACTAAGTAAAAGGTAAGTGAAAGACTTATTATATAAAATACCATCAATGATTGCATGCTTGGATGCCTTTTTTTTTAACACCTTTTTTGTAATAAGGCCTCTTGTACGATGTTCTGCTTGAGAAACGCCCTTATTTCAGTCATCCAGTTTTCTCTAGCGTTCATGTTGATTTCAAAAACATGTTGATCATAGACTAAAGATCTAATAGATTCAAGGAAGATTCTCTCTTTATGTTTGATTTCCAAACCATACGTCATTTTAAAGATTATGTCAGCTCTAGTATTCAAGTCACGGGGTATCTATTTGAATGCACGGTGGTCAAAAGTCTTGATGAGCTTGGAGACCATTTAATGGTATTTGGCTAGGGTCTAGTTCTTGACTTCATATTCCTTATTGATTTGATTTGCTACTAGTTGGGAATTAGTATAAGCCTCCAAATATGTGGCACCCAGGTTTTTGGCTAGCTTGATTCCTGCTATTAATGCCTTATATTCTGCAGCATTATTTAAAGCCACAAATTGGAAAGATAAGATGTAGTGCCATTCATGACTGCTGGGATCGATAAGCAAGATGCCAACTCTAGACCTTTCTTATAGTTATAATTCATCAGCATAAAGTCTCCACAGGTTCTTCTCTTCTCATTTTAACTATCAAGTTTTTCGTCACCATCTCTTAATGGTAAATTCTTTTCAGTAATGTCTAAGGGTTTGGCAGGTTAGAAGAAAAAGCATTCAACAATAAAGTTGGCTAATACTTGTGCTTTATTATTCTTCTGGGGCTATAGGTCAACCCAAATTCACTCAATTCTATGCTTTATCATATCATTCTCTCAGTCGAGTTGACTTTCTGTAAAATATTTTTTATAGAATGATCCATAATTATAGTGATGAGCTGTGCTTAAAAGTACTCTTGTAGTCTTCTAGTAGCTATGACGAGTGTATAAATGAGTTTTTAGATTTTTGTATAATCGACCTCTCTTGTTTAGAGTGCTTTATTGACATAGGGGACTGGTCATTAAGTTCCATTTTCTTGTGTTACAAGATAGCTGCAATAGTCTCATCGAATGCAACCAAGTATATAAACAAGTTTGCACCAGGTTGAAGGCTTATTAATAATGGTGTTGAGCACAAATAATGCTTTAGTTTGTTGAATGTTGTTTGGCATTCTTTTCTCCACTTATATCTGGTAGTTGCCCTAATTAGCTTGAAACAAGAAAGGCATTTGTCAGCTAGCTTTGAAATAAAACGATTAAGTGCAGCTACTTTTCTTATCAATTGTTGTACTTCTTTCATCGACTAGGGGTGCCATCTCTAATATAACTTTTATTTTCTCTAGATTTCTTTTATCCCTCGGGAAGATACCATAAAGCCTAAAAATTTACTTATTACTACTCTAAACATACACTTTGTTGGATTCAACTTCATATTGTACCTTCATAAGGTCTCGAAGGTCTCCTTTAGGTCAGCGATGTGCTATTCGATCGACACACTTTTTATAAGCATGTCATCGACATTGACTTCCATGGATCTCCTGATTTGATCTTTAAAGATTTTATATACCAGGCATTGATAAGTAGCTCCTACATTTTTCAGTCCAAAGGGCATAACTTTATAACAAAAAATCCTTCTTTCATGATAAAAGATGTTTTGGCTTCATCCCGTGGATCCATCCTAATCTAATTGAATCCAGAAAAGACGTCTATGAAGGAAAAAAATTTATACCCTGTTGAAAAGTCAACAAGGCGATCTATTATTAAAAGAAGGCAACTGTCTATGGGGTAAACCTTATTGAGGTCAATGAAGTCAACCACATTCTTCACTTTTCGCTTGACTCTTTCACCATTACTACGTTAGCTAACCACTCCGAGTACATTACTTCCCTTATGTATCCAACAGCTAATAGCTTATCAATTTCTTTTCTGATTGCCCAAATCATCTCAGAAGCGAATTTTTGCTTCTTTTGCTTAATTAGTTTAGCTCCCGGGTTGACATTTAACGTGTGCATAATCACGTTTATGTCAATGCTTGGTATATCTATAACTGACCAGGCAAAAATGTTTGCATGGTGTTGTAGGAAGTTTGTCAGGACGTTCTTGGCCTTTGGTTCTAGAAAACTCCCAATTGTCATGAACAAGTCAAGGTCTGGAAGGTACAGTGATATCTTTGCCATTTCTTCAGCTGACTAAGGTTTTGGATGATGAAAGTCATCTCTAGTGTCCAAGCTTTTGAGGGTCAAGGCACGCGAATTAGTTGGCGTTATTATATTTACTAACAGTCTACTGCCCATCAGAGTTTTCATATTTTCGTCGACGGCGCCCTAGTTTTTCCTGGTCATTTTTATAGACATTAAATGGCATTACCAAGCGACTGTCTGGTTAACTTTCATGTACCCTACTTCTGTCGAGGTAGGGAATTTAATCATTAGGCAAACTGCGATAATTAGTTTTGCCTTTCTCATAGTAGGTCACCTAAAAATAACATTATATGCGGACAGTTGATCAACTACTAGGAAGTCAACCATTATTGTGATTGTATGTTCTCCATCACCAAGGGTAACTGGTAAGGTAATGGAACCCTTTACGGCTATAGATTGGTTGGCGAGCCCATAGGTTGGTAGCGATGGGTGTATATTGCCACTACTGTATCCCATTTATGAAATGCGCTCCATTGAAAGATCTCTACTGCACTATCGTTATCAATTAAAATTTGATCTACGTGATAATTTCCCATAATGGTAACACAATTATTAGGTCATTTCCATTATCAACGACCAATTCGTCATCATTATCCCAGAACATTACCTTTTAGCTATCTTGTCTGAGCCTTTTTAAATATGTCTACTGCCATAACAGATCATAAGTGTAATTTTCTTTTGGATTTACTGGTCGCCCAACTTACATTGTCGCTAATGATTACGTTAATCTACCCATGATTGGGCATTTTCTTGCTGTTTTGTCTTGACATCGGTCAGGTTACTGAGATAGTTCTTCATTGTCTTTCTTCACAAATTGCTTATTTCTCCCTCCTAAATCAATGCTTAAATGGCATTTTTCAAACTGATACAATTTTTCGTTGCATGGCCAATGTCATCATGGAACTCACAATGTTTTTGTGGGTTTTTATGGCTTTTGCCTACCTTCATAGGTAGCGGCCATTCTACCAAGCCTACTCTCGTAATGGCATGTAGAATCTATGTCCTGCTAGCATTAAGGGGCATGTAAGATTCATATCTATTGTATGACAGTGCCTAATTTCGCTTTCTACTTGTTTGTGGTTGGTTCATCATAGGCTCAGGTTTGTCATCCTGGCAGTTGTCTGTTTTATCTTTCCAAGAAAACTGTTATCATTTTTTCATGTTTTGCCCAAATCAATTTCTTCATCATTCTCTATCATGGCATTTAAATTTGCAATTTGCAATTTCAATATCTTCGATATTAGCATAGTTTTGTGCTTTCTCATAAAGCTAGTATAACTTTATCGACTGGGTCTGTTAAAGCATACTTTATGTGTTTATGGCAAAATCCTGAAATGAATGCTTGGATGGCCCATTCATCGTTTAGATTTGACCTCCAGTGTAGCCATCTTGAAGTGTTTGACATATTCTCAGAGTGTTTCATTAAGGTTTTGTTTGACAGCCATGAGGCTGATTGCTATTCTAGCTGTGGTCCTATAGCTACCAAAATGGGCTAAGAATTGTCTACCCAATGGGTCAAAATTTATAATAAATTATGATTTTAAAGAATAACACCAAGTTTTGGCAAGCCTGCGAAGAGTCATAGGAAACACTCAATGCTGAACAACGTCACAGACGTCTTAAAGATGGTGAAATGCCTGAAAGTGATTCAAATGATCTGGTGGATCCATCCTACCATCATATGTATTTGGTGAAAGTTTGATCTTTTTAGGAACTAATACCTGGCGAATGACTAAAAACAGTGGATTGTGCTCGACTTTTAACCATTTTCAATCATCCTATTCGGCTATTTCAAATTCTTAATCTCCTGTCAAAGGGTTGCCACTTGTTCGACCAGAAGAGGATCTTATGTAGGGCGATCTGCCTCTTTTTGCCTCCTATGTCAGTCATTGTCGGGAGTAGAATAGGAACTTTCTATGATCTTGCCATTCTCCCAATTTCTCTGTTAGTTTCTCGTACTTAAGTTATAATGCTTAGTGCGTAAGCTATGGTTTCTAAGGTTAGATTGACCAGGTATCTAGGTTTGGTGATTCGTCTGTGCTTGTAAAAGCTTATTAATTTGCTATTGTTACTATTAAATAATGGCCGATTGGGTCACCAATTCTTGCTAATGTTGTTGCTGGATAAGAGCCTAATAGGCCACCATTTGATTCGCTAATGCT
The DNA here is from genome assembly GCA_038381835.1 of Adansonia madagascariensis. Taxonomy (NCBI): domain Eukaryota; kingdom Viridiplantae; phylum Streptophyta; class Magnoliopsida; order Malvales; family Malvaceae; genus Adansonia; species Adansonia madagascariensis. The sequence continues at coordinate 1,593,869 of JBBYHL010000005.1, forward strand.
TGGAATTGTGTAAGGTAATGGCCTTGTAAGTTGACTTAAGGCAAAGTAGGCATTATTAGGTGTTGAGGTAACGACATGCTTGCTACAGCTAGATTCGCCAACTCTATTGTTAGCAGATTAATAGTGTATATGTTGGGAATGGTTGCTCTAGCAATAGTCACGCTTAGAGATGATGGGCTTCCAAGAATATGAGTAGTTGATCTAGTGAAAGGGGTTTTGTTGCGGTGATGGCGAGAAGAAAGTTAGGAGACTCTGGAAGTAATTCAATGATTGAGACCATACGTTGGGTGAAAAGGTGTTTGAAAATAAGAAAGGGTGTACAAGAAGGCCAATGGGACTAACTCTATTGTCACAACCATGGAGTAGAGCCTTTTCATCACAATGGAGCAAGGTGTTATAGGGTCAAGCAGGGACCCAACAGGTGCTTGACTTGTTGCGAAGATAGTTTGATGATACAAGCAGATTCGGTTGTTAAAGATGCCATAGATTCTTCTTGAATTAAAAAAGGATGGCTGATATTTCAAATATGTGAGAAAGTGTTTATTCCCATAAACGACGCCAATTATTGATGCAATAATAGAGATACTGTAAGGGATCTTGCAAATAGTAAATATGAGAAAGGCCTGGAGTTTGGACTTGGGGGACACTCTAATGCTTAAGTCAGCAAAAAGGCTATGGATGAAGAATGAAGAGAGAATACAAAAACTCTAATAGCTCACCTCAAAAGTGTTGTTACCTCTATATATAGGCCTTGATAGAACTTTCACTTGAACTGGAACTCTAGGCGAGCAGAGATTTAGTGGCAATCAAACTTACCTAATTGCGTAGAGATTAAAGTTATCCAATAATGCTCCAATGCCTATCTCTTCAAAGAGATCACACTTAGTGACTAGGTGATGAAGAGATATAACATTACTAATTCTCTAAACGACACATTTGGAATCAATTCTGAGGCACTTGAATGCCTCAAAATAGCTAACACCTAAAACTCGGAGAAACTCAAAAACTTGACATTTTGATGTTTTAAGCTCCTCAAATTTATTTTGGATCATTTGGAACATAGAAAATCACAAAATAAAATTTCTATGAATGCTAACTTAGTATATTTCAACCTAAATATACTCCAAAACAATCCCAGAAAATCATAGTACATATCAAATGAATTTTTATATTGGATGTTATTGCAACGCATAACATATCCCAACAACACCTTTATGAATTTCTTTGCTATTCTTTCGGAATACCTATCGACCATGCAATACATGATTGGAAAGCTTATTCATCCTATTTTAATCAAAATATGAGAAAAATCTACAAAAATAGTTATCCCCACTGAAACGGCTCGCTTTACAGTTCAAGCACTGAAATAGAGCCATCTAAACAATTCATGTTATGGAATTTCTTTCAGGCATGTCCGACCATGAAATTGGACTTTTTAAAAGCTTATTATGCTGCCAATTCAATGAGGGTTACAAGAAAAATACTAACAGAAATTAATACTGCCAGCAACATGTACAAAAATATTTCTTTTTACGAAACTATTATGCTAAAAAACTGCAGTAATTCTTAAACAATGTGTGATCATGAACACTTATTTCTAATTTTTCTAACCAACTTTCGAACACTTAAGCAGCCACTAACAAGGCTAAAAACATTCTACATATTTCCAAGGGAAGAAAACAACAAAAATCTCTAAGGGACTCGACTTGGAACTTTAAATGCCATTATCGATAAAAAGCTTCAAAGTCACATGAATGACTCGCCTTTGTCATGTTTATTAATATTCATTTATTCTTAACAAGCGAGAGGCATACCAATTCCATTCATCCGAGAGCTATCACCAGAAACCAAGTGACTTTAAATATCCACATTAAAAACACCTAAATCATCCCTAATGGCTCCCATTAAAGCTCTACAAAACTAATTTACAAAAACTAATTAAAACAATTAGAAAATATTGCTTAATGCTCTAAATCAGCTCTAAATTCAAGTAGTTATTTAAATGTCCCCAAGTTTTTTTAAAAAAACTTATTTAATGAACCTAAACACCAACTCACTCATTGATTGAATGAGCCAATGCTTATTCTTGAGGGTTCTTTTGTGAAAACACAAACAAAAACACTACAAGCAAACATTTTAAAAAACATATAGTATATTACCTACCTTATTTATTAGCAACTAATCAACCACAAACCTAATCAACTAAAATCATTTAGCCGAATCTATTTACATTCAAAGCAAGGAAACAAGCTTGATTACAACTCGATCTTATTTACATTCAAAGCATGGTTTCAACTTATCAAGCTAAATCTAGCATAAAAGATCATGATTTCATCAAATTAACACTTGATTTCAACTAACTAAAGCTAGATTTAATTGGATTCATCAAGATTTCAACTCAATATACTTAGATCCTAGCTCAGCTAAGCTCAACACATCAAGATCTCACAAAAAGGAAATAGTTGAAACCTAATCTAAAGATATCTACATGTTTAAACATTAGTTTTAGTTTTCTAATCATGATTTCAATTTTGTTTCTTCAGTTAATCACCATATCACATGTCAGTCTCATCAAATCTAACTTAAACCTAGCTTAAATCAAGAAGGTATCATCTAATCATGAAGATTCAAAGTAGTCGAATCAAGAGAACATAGAAGACAGGCAATTCAAACTATGTATAAGCATATTCAAATGTCAATTCAACATTAAATCATGTTAATAAGCTAAAAATAAAAGAGATAAGGAAGAAATGTTACCTAATCAAGCTTTTCCTCTGTTGAGAAAATAAGAGAAAATGAGAGAATATTCTAAAGAATTTTTTAAAATGTAGTGTATATGTGTAAAATAGATAGCACACAATCCTATTTATAGGCCTAAATGTTAGTGAGCTAGTCCTCAATCACTTTAGGGTGAGATTAAACCAATCACTAACATTCTTAACTAATTAGAGTGAAATAACCCTCATACCCTTAATGACTATATGAGCACAATTTGCACAGTTATCACATATTGGATTCGGCCAACACTATAATCCTAAGATAGTATTGTACAAAATCTTGTAACATCTAATTAATCTTAAAGTATTCAATTAAAAATGCAGTTGGATATTACTTCATCTAGTAAAAACATTCCTTAATGACCTTTCCTTAAAAAATCTCGAATTTTCTCTCAGAACTCTTAGATTAAGCCCTCAAAAAATCCTAGCACCTTAATTTCTAAGGTCTTTTCATAACCCAATCTTGATTACGCTTTCTTGATCTAAAGTCCATATTCAATTTCATTTTGGTGTAATCAATTTTGAAATTCGAACTCTAAAACTCTTCCAATTTAAAAATCTAACTCTAAGCAATAATGTTGACTTTTTACACTTGACTTTTCACTTATTGTTGATTTTTTATTTTAACTTCTAAAATAAGTCTTTTTTTTTTCATCCAAATGACTTTAATAGTTACTCTAATCACTTCAAGAGATGCATACCAGTTAACTTTTGGTGTACTTATATTTTGATCTTGGTTTTCCAAATTCGAAACTTACTTATAAATCAAATAATTAAGCTCAAATGCCTTATTTTTTTTAAGCTAAGCTCTTGAAAATATTCGAAAACCTTAATTAGACCTTTCCATCACCAATAACTCATCCAAATGATCCGAACCTAGAAAATTCCAATTAACCTTTAAAACTAGGAAAAAGTCAATTACCGGTCCAGACAAAATAGGGTGTCTGTATCAATTAATTATTTAAATTTCTTTATTAAATTATAATACTATTATTTATTTTTATATAATAAAGAATTTAATCAATAGGTAAATTTTAATTTAATTATACATTTGTTATTATATGAACTTACCTTGTATTATAGAGATTTAAAATTTAAATAGATCTATATCTTAACAAAGAATTATTTTTGAACGAGCATAAAGGGTTTATTAGAAACTTAATGTTCTTGATTATTTAAAAAATAATTTGGATATCTTGTTCTTTATTATGGAAAAAGATATATTGATATTTCAGTTACTATAGTTCCTTCAGAATCAACATTTACACCCCCTAACGCATAAATGTTTAAAACCAAAAAACTTTATTTGTTTGAAATTAGAAATTGAAAAATATATTTTATTTAAATATATTTTGCCTGGTTATTGTATTGTTTAATTTAATTACTTAATTTTTTTAATCTCTATATTTTGATTTACAAGATAATATTTTTATTTTCATATAAATATTAATATTTTATTCATTTGAAACACTAGGAAAAATATGATTTAGAGTTAAATTTGTCAATAATGTTATTAGTATTACAAAAAAAAAAAAATCAAGTTCAATCAATGTTGAAATTATAATATCTTTTTTGTATATTCGGTTACTATTGTATTAAAATTAAAATTTAAATGTGGAATAAGTGTAATAAAACATTGTACATGATTATTTTGTAATAAATCAAATGTTAATTATTAATACTTTTTTTTTATTTTTCATGATTAATTGTTATAAATATAAAAATGATAGTACTAAAACTATTTGATTTATATTTAATATGTTTCAAATAAATTTTATTTCATTATCTAATTTGAAGATCTACTATTAATTACTTTTATTGATAATACATTTTAATATAATTGTATAATAATTATAAATACCTTTTCTTAAATTAAATATTTTTATTTATGAAAAACTTTGATAATTACATTTATATTTTAAATAAAATTATATTTTTGTGTAGTTCGGGCTTGAGTTCAAGTCTTAACAGATTCAATCCTTTACTGGTTTCGTGTCATCTCAGTTTTGTTGAATATCAATGCCAAATTAGGGTTGTGTAAATAAGAAATACATATACATATATGAAGTTGGTCATGTGATTACGTAAGTTATCGGATGTAGCTATCTGGTATAAGATTACATTACACGATTGATATCTATGATGATGAAAAATTAATCTTATTATGTTCACTTGAAGACGAAGGATATTGGTTAGTGGGGCTGCATGGTATATGCAATTTCACATTGGACATTTAAAGCTTATCTTACTGGTATATATAGCTTAGTTTTAATGTAACATACAGCCTCAAGGGATATCCAAGCTTTTATGCAAAGGTTGAGGTTTGCACAAGCTTGGGAAAACATACATGTGGGTGCTAAGCCAGACTAGGTCTTGGCTGGGCTTAGGCTTGGATTAAAGGTTAAGTGAGTTTTATCTTTTTAAAGCCTAGCTTGTTAGTGTTATTTGAGTCTAACTCGGACTTGACCAATTGTGTTTAGATAAAACAAATCCTTGTACAGTTTCAATTAATTTTTTGAATTTTAAATAAATATGTCCGTACCATTTTTATTTGTCTTGAACTGAACAGATTTTAACAATTTCCAAAACTATTTGAAAATAGTTTTTATATTGTCCAAAACCAAAAGTGTTTGAACATATCTTTTTATATTGTCCAAAGATATGTTTGGTTTCTTCATTGGTTCTACAATTATCATTCAAGAGAGAATACACTGCATCTAATGGTTCATATAGTTACCTTTGTTATGCTTCTGACTGCAATAAGATTGAGAAACTTAGGAGTCGAATTTCAACGAATCTATTAAGCACAATGGATAGTCAATAACTGCAAGTCAGAGGTTCTAAACCTTGACTTTATCTAATTCATATTATATAATTTTTTTGTGAAAACAAAATCATTATTTTTGTATTTTCATATCTAATGTTTTGTATAATTTTTCTCTGTCAGGTTGACTACTGTATTTTATTACTGCATTAAATTCGTCTTGGTACAAAATTCAATATATTTCCTTGCCAAATTTTCTAAACAAGTTTCGAGCTTTTTCAAGATTGAATTTTTTTAGATTTAAATTTTTTCAAATTCAAATTTTCTTTTAATTTAATTTTTTTTAAATTTAAGTTTTTAACTTTCTAAATAAACCTAAATCAGATCAGATTCAATCTCGACTAAGTGGGTCTAATAAAAACCAACATCACAACTCTAGAAAAGCTAACAAAAACAAAAAAAAGAAAAATTGACAAAAATAACTCCTAAAACTTTTGAAAAACCCTGTGCATCTACGATGAAATGACCAAAATAACCTTTGAAATTCTAGATACATCTCTATAGGCTCAAAATATAATCGATAATATTCTTCAAAACGAAATATATAAATATATAAATATATATATAGATATAGAGATAGATATATATGTAAATGTTATGCTATTTCTTTTTGTTGATGTTAGCATCACAAAACAAACCCTAGCCCTAAAATCTTTTTCTATATTCTTCCGTGCTCTTCGTCCCAACAGCGAAAATGTCACACTTTGGAAGGTCAGGCCCTCCAGACATCACCGACACCTACTCTCTTCTCGTCCTCAACATCACCTTCCGTAAGCTTCGTTCTCTCACGCCCGCTCGTTAACTCCTCTTCGGCTACGAGTTTGTTTGTACTGTAACTAAAACCTTTGATTTGGTTTCAATTTGTTTAGGCACCACTGCTGATGACTTGTTCCCGCTCTTCGATAAGTATGGGAAGGTGGTTGACATCTTCATTCCCAAAGATCGAAGGTTCTTCTCCTCTCTCTGTTTTTTATTGTTATGTATTGGAACTTTTAAGATTCTATTTTGTTTATTTATTTATTATGGTAGGACTGGTGAATCTCGCGGTTTTGCATTTGTGCGCTACAAGTATGCGGACGAGGCACACAAAGCTGTGGACAGGCTCGATGGTAACCCTTCTTCAACTCCTTTTTCCATTTTGCGAGAGCTTTAATATGTATACATTGCGATATTGTATTATTTTTGTGGGCAATTAATTGCGATATATAATGGTTTTTGTTCCTTCTTGTAGGGAGAGTTGTGGATGGTAGGGAGATAACAGTTCAGTTCGCAAAATATGGGCCTAATGCAGAGAAGATGTGAGTTTGTGTGCTAGTTATTCAGTTATCGTACAATTGCTTTTACGCTTGAACAGATATCGGGCTGAATTAAGAGAAGATGGCGTTATGTAGTAAATTGTTTTATAAATTTTCTCTTTTGTTAGATCATCTGTCAAAGTTAATTTAGTACATAGTACTTTATTAAAGTATTATGAAGAAAGACATCCACATGTTTGGCTTCAACACGGAAAATGTTCAGTTTAAGTAATTTGTAATAGTAATTAACTAATTAGTGTTTTCGTTGAAAGTTTGAAAGGCTTGTTTTTCTCCTTTTTTCTGTATATCTCCTTATCCTCATGACATTTTATATTCATAGTTTTTTTTTTTTTTTTCCTGCAAGGTCTCTATTTTTGTTGTGACTTACATGTATGCTACTATTTTTATTTTTTTTTTATTTTTTACAGTCACAAGGGAAGAATTATTGAACCAGTTCCTAGGTCAAGATACCGGTCAAGAAGTCGCAGCCCTCGCAGAAGGCAAGTTATATTACTTTCTCTTTTAGACAACTTTTGTTTTTATCCAAGTTTTGTACTATATGTTGCATATATCTTTCGTCTTGTGCTCGCATTTCTGAATGGATTATCAGAAATATTGATGAAGGGGTGACGACGAGGGCTTTTCATGTTTATTGTGCTATTCCTTGCCAACTGAAGCCCTTTGATTATCATTAGCATTAAGGAGGTGCTAGCCTCCTAGGTGTTGGTATTTCTAAGCTAATTCATGGACATGATGTTTCTCTAACTGTTCCTGCATTGGATCTCTGGATAAATTGATTGGGGTTTGTTGGCCATTTTTACATGTTGACAATTCTAAATAAGCTTTCATTTATCTGATTTGATTTCAGTGTGGGGAAGTCCACTGCCTTGGCTGCACATGTGATTCTTTTGAAGCTTGTTTGAATGACTAAACACATATGAATTAATTGTATTTCTTTATGGTTTTATTTGAGGCCATGAGATGCTCATTGTGTTTAATGTCTTCAGGCACCGAGACGACTATTACCATGATAGGGATTATAGGAGGAGAAGTCGTAGTACGAGTTATGACAGATATGAACGTGATCAATATCGTGGGAGAGAAAAAGACTATCGGGACCGAAGCAGGAGCCGTAGTGCTAGCCCTGACTATTCTAAAGGCCGAGGAAGAGGCTACTATGAAGATGATCATCGTCGTCGGAGTAGTCGATCAATGAGGTTTGTACTTATACTTTGCGATCTAGGATATTCTTCTTTTTTTTTTTTTTTTTTTTTCCTTCCATTGTTAGGCTACTTCCATGTGATACCTTTGTATTTTAGTGCTTCTCCGGCTGGCCGCAGTCCTAGTCCTCGGAAAAGTCCTTCTCCACTCAAGGCATCGCCCCCGAGGGGTGAAAGTCCTGATAGACGCAGCCGTGATGGACATTCTCCAAGTCCTCGAAGTGTTTCCCCACGAGGCCGGCCTTCTGATTCTCGAAGTATATCCCCATGAAACTCAGATATTGATGTGAGTTCTTTTGACTGTCCCATTTTACTCTTTCCCCACCCTTTTTCAGACTTAGTTTTTTGGATTATTTTATCCATGCAAGCAATCTTTTCTAAAACTTGACTGTTTCTTTTGCATTTGATTTTGTAGGAATGATCTTTTGGATGGCATGGGAATCACTGGAGTCTTTAAGTAGCATGTTTCTTGTTTCTATGTTGCGAGTATTGAGGACGTTCAAATATCATGCATTTTCTAGTATTGGTAGGACTGGATTTCTTTTTGGTGTTTAAATTGACTGTCCTGAACCTTTTCTTCATTACTCAAGCTGTGTTATGGTGTCTGAACTTTGTAGTTATAGTATGACGTTTCAGTACTTACTAAAGGTTTTGTGACGTAAGTTTGTTATCGTAGCTTGCTCCCACTTCTCCCTTTAGATCTATAATTGCTGGCTCTGATTTTGCTTCTTGTTTGTCGCTGTAATTAATTTCACGGGGGCACTTGAGTGAAATGTTTTTTTCTTTTAATTTCTTTAGTATTTTTTTAAAATGCTGATTCATCTAAAACCATCTGTTGGGTTTTATAGCAATGTTCGGGAAAGGGTGCCCTGGGCAAAATGGACATGATGTGACATGATGTTGATGTTGTGGCTGTTGATGCTGTTTCTATCTCTAGATGAATGGTCGTGATTGTGATGCTGGTTATGGCAGCATGCTGGTTGCAGGGACAGTTTGTTAACTATAATTAACTGAAAGATTTGATGATTGGTAAGATGTGTAGTCAAGTCTTGGTTTCTGGAAGCCTTGTATCATTAAGGTTTCTGATGTTTCCATCTAATTATCCTCTGGTCTACTGATTTCTAAATGTTGGCACTGATGTTTAGTTGCTGTGGTAGTATAAAAGGACCCAAGAATAATTTGAACCGTGGACTGCTGCATATGATGGACCTTTGATGGATTAAACTTGATGATGATACTACAATTAAAAATGTAATGTCTTGGCGTGAAATTTACAACTGCATTAATTGTACAGATTAACTTGTTTTGTTTATTGGTGTATTGCATTAATCATGTTTAACCACACCCTATTGCTTAATGTTTTGAGATGTAGCCAAAATTGTCCGTGACCGTAGCTGTGAAGTGGTGGTTGTGCCAATTTTGCTGTAAGATACACATGGCATTTGGGTAACCAATGAATAACCAACCTGTAGCAGGCTGTTGCTGCCTTGCCTTTCTTGTTGGGTCACGTTGATAATGGTTCTGGCAGTTGGCCCAGCTTTTCTTGCTGGTCTCTGCTTGTAGCAGGCTGTTGCTGCCTTGCCTTGCCTTGCCTTTCTTTTCCAGCAGGGGTCGTGTTAGGTATTAGCACTGCTGGTATGGTTGTTGATATGCTGCACCTGGTCACATGTTAAGGCTATATTTCATTCTCTTTTTATTTTATTTTTATTTGATCTGTTGAAAGAAATATATATATATCTATGCAACTATTATAAAATGATGACGTGATCTTGAACCGATTTCACTTTTTCGTTCATTTATAGGTGCCGTTTTATGTAGGGGCTTTCATGTATTTAGTACTCTTTAGCTAGTTAGGTAGCTGGGTGCTTGCTTATTATAGAATGAAAGCACTCGATGGTTTAACTATCTAAACGAGAAAAAAAAAAAAAAACACTTGATGGTTTAAAACATAATGTTAAAAAGAAACAAATAAATAAAAAGGAAGGCTTACTGCAATTACAGTTTTGATTTGAAATGTTAAATGGTGTTTGCTTTTGTGATCTCTGTTGGAACCTAATCTGTTGCTGCACTGCGCGGCTACTCATCCAAAATTTCCTTCGTGCTTATAAGACTGTTGATGTATTTTGGCTTAATTAATGGCTTTTCCATTTTCTTTTTCCAAAAATAGTCTCGATGAAGTGGCGGTGCTGCCTGCTATCTGCCTTCCGACCTATTGCTTTTGTTTGCACGATGTCGGCTTGGCTTAGTAGTGTAAAGTGCTTAGTTAGACTTAGGCTCGGCTTCCTAACGTCACACAATGACACAATGATGCTTGTCTGTGTTTCTTTCTCAGTCAATAATATGAACGCGTCATAAATAAGCCAATATTGCAAAATTTGTATGATCCAAATTATTAACATGTATTTTATTGTAACAAAAGATAATGGTTTTTTTTTTTTTTTTTTGCTTGCTTTACAGAAGATATAAATACTGAAATATAGTCGGTCATACATATATATTTAATATTTTCCATCCAATGACCGTAGTTTTTAAAACAAAAATTAAAAAAAAAAAAATAAAACAATGAATAAAATAAAACGGGGATTTAACGACTAGAAATTGAAATGCAACGTTGGATTTAGGAAATTTGAACATTTTAGTTGTTATATGCGTGGACTGACCATAAAATGTAAAAGCCGAATAGAAGTTGTTACTTATTAACAACAAAAGTAAGACGAGTGAGCGGGAGCATGAAATGGACAAACACCGTTTCGAATATATGTCATACAAAATTGTTGAAGAAATCTATGTTTTGTTTTCTACTTTTATGACTACAAAAATATTGTTTTAATCCAACTTGGAAACATTTTGAAAGGTACTAAAGAAACCAAACCACCTAAATTCTCCAAGAAGCTGTTACAAACAAACAAGATCTTTTACCAAATCAACGGTTCATAAAGTCCATCAGTCCAAATCCATATCATTTTCCCTTTCAATGTTACCAGCAGTCCACAGCTTTATAGTTCGATCATGAGAGACGGTCACAATATATCGCCCATCTGCCATGAAAAACATATAAATAAGGATTAGTTATATTGCTATTGGCTTCATACTTATAGTCCACAGGGATGATAGAAAAATGAAAAGATGTTTAATGCTAATGACGATGCAAAAAAATAATAAAATAAAATAAAATAAAAACAGTCCATCAAAGACAAGAAATCATTAGAGGTTAAAGGCAAGACCAAGAAAATTGATGACCCCAGACCCCTTTTCCACCCTTGAAACCAGCTGTTACCCTTTTTCAAGGGGAAAAAATGGAAATGAAAACTCAAAGAGGGTCTACGGCTTTTATTGCTTAAGACCTATTGAAACAAAGAAGGGAAGGCGCTTTAACCATCGCTCTTTCCCACCCCTCCCCTCCTAGTGCAGTTTCTTTTATAGGATAAAAGATAGCAGAAATGAGAAGAGATGAAAACATAAACAAAAGAATGGATTCATAAAAACTTCAACTGCTGCACTGCTAAATAAAATCATGGTTGTTCCACTTCAATTACACCTAAAGGATCCTAAATCTAACGGATACCATAATTCATGGTAAGGTTCACAATACTTTAAGCCAATGCTTGCTGCTTGTGCTTTAGAAGTTCTGGTGAAGGGAAGGACAGTAATAGCCAACAATATACAAATGAAATATTCCAAGAAGAGAGGAAAAAAGAAAAGGAGAAAGTTACCTTCACTAATATCCGAAGCAGTGACTTTAGCTTCGTGACCAGGTAAGCTTTTGACAGGCTTAAAATCTCTACCAGACCAAACCTAGTTAATCACATACAAAGATTAGAAGATATATTGAAAAAAATATATACTTCAAATGTAAAAGCATTTGTGTTCAGAAAAGAGGTGCACCTTTGCAGTCATGTCATAAGAAGAAGTGACCAAGTAATATCCCTCTTGAGGCTCATATTTCACTTGTGATATGAGATTTGAGTGGGCTGGTATGATATACAGGGACTTTTTCTTCCTCAAATCCCATATGCGACAAGTATTATCTTCACCGCCTGTGGCTAAGTGATAGCCATTGGGTGCAAAACTAACACCAAGAACCTGGAAGAGAGTGGCAGAGATTTTCAGACTTTTAGTTATTAAATATCTTTCAGGTAATAGAATTTTTTTTTTCCCGCTCCTAACAGCTTCAATAGAAGTATCTTAAGATATTAACAAGGCAATGGAATTCAAAGCTATAGTTTCTACTTGCCTAACTAAACCTTAAAACTTCAAAATAATTGAAGCAGCATTGCCTCCCACTTCCTGGGTCTGGTAGAAAGGTCTAAAAGACTTGCTTTTGAAGCATTGAGGCCTAAGTGCTACACAAAACTATAGTTTTCCATGTATAACAAAACTCAAACCTGTAAGGCATCCATGTGAAATTTATAGTGATTACTAAGTATATGTCAGGTTCTTTAGTGTACTGCTGCTACCAGAGAGGCACCACAATATGCTCCTCCTACATGTAGCATTGGGAACCACGACTGCAATAAAAAGTGTAAGAACTGCATAACTATGAAGTCTTACCGGCTTCACATGGCCTTCCAAAGCAAGAATACTTCTCCCAGTGCGAAGATCCCAAACACGAGCAAGTGCATCGAGTCCACAGGATGCTGCTAAAGATCCATCTTGGTGGAAGGCAATTCCGTAGACACTCCTACTATGACCTTCTTGAAGAAGCAACTCCGCACCACTGTCTATATCCCACAGTCTCCATGTTTTATCAAAGCTTGTTGTACCAAGGTACTTCCCTGAAGGATGGAAGGCAATACGTGCAAGGCGGTCCAAATGTCCCTCAAATGTTTTCAGGAGAGATCCATCAGAGTTCCACAACTTTGCTGTTCGGTCAGCAGAAGCAGTTGCTAAATGATCGTGCACAGGAGAAAATGTAACATCAGTTGCACGTTCTGTGTGGCCCTTTAAGACAGAAACCTTGCTTACCCTAGGCATCGACCACAACTTAGCAACTCCACTCAAAGAGCTGCAAAAAAGGGAAGAATATCTAGTTATGATCCTATATTCTTGTCAGCTTTAGTGGTTTCAAAGCCATATTTCGTAAGCAGCCTCCACTCGTTTTAACCATGGAAAAACAAATTTTTTAAGCAAAGTGAAAAACTAAACCCATAAAGACTAAGCTTTTTTGTTTGATGGAGTGGAGAAAAAAGAGTCAGAAGCAAACCAAGTGGCAAGAAGTTTTCCATCGCGTGAGAAAGAACAACCCGAAAGTGGTCTATCATCTCCAATTTCACTGCAATCAAGAACCAAATTCCCTGCCTGCTTTAGAGCCCAATCAATTTCAGCATCCATATCTTCATCTGGATCATCCCTTTTTCTCCGTGCACATTGAAGACGTGCAGCTGCCTTTACAACAGAGTACTTTGCAATCTCAATTCTAGCTTCCAAAAGCTCCTTTGGACCCTCAGTGTAAAAGGGATATTCGATGTCTTCCTCAATGTCCTCCGCCTTAGCAGAAACTGCAGCCTCTTCCTCCTCATGAGCTTTCATCAATTTCTCCAATTGCCCCTCAGAATCCAGCTTTGCCATAATCATTCGCAACCTTTCCCGCCTTTCCATCTCTCTTTCTCCAAAAAGAGTAATTGGTTCACCGAGCTTGCGAAGTCGAGTCCGTACAGCCATGTCGTTAGTAGGTACTGCTAGTGCAGCAGCACGTCGTTTCATCAAAAGTTCTTGCATTGCCTTTTCTTGCCGCTCTCTAACCAGTCTGCTCTCTTCTGAGATCTCATATTCACCAGTAGCTCGCCCATCATCCTCATGGTCAGAGTCTGAATCATCAGTTTTCATCTCACCATTTTGAGGTACAGGTGGTTTAAGGATGGCAGGACGAACTGGGAGAGGTGCCAATGGGTTCACAACTGGGGGTGCAGAAACCGCAGGTGTTGGAGCGATTGTTGGCACAACTGCTGGTGTTGGAGCAATAGGTGGAACAACTGCAGGTATTGGAGCAATCGGTGGCGCAACTGCAGGTAGGACCACTGGCTGAACAATAGGCTGAACAGGCTGAATTGGAGTGTTATCAGCAGTAGACACCGTCGTTTGGCCATCGGGAACTGCAACTGAAGTTGAGGGACTGTTGTCATCATCAACTACCATTGTACCTCCCCAAGTGAAACTGAAAATCAATAAACTTCAAACAATATAGAAAAGAAAAAACAAGGTCTCCATCATTTACTATGCATAGCCAAAAAAGAAAGGCAAGGAAGCACAATTTAAACCAATACAAAAGGTGTGAGTAATTCGAATCTAGACTATTTAAAACATACCCCAAGAAAGTGTATCTACTAGGCCTTGAGAGTTGAAGATTTGATGGTTTAGAGACTGGTTTTTTCTGTTATAATAAAAAGGGTATCTATGTTTGCACTTTGCTCCTTACTGAAAACCAGGCACAGGAAAATCTTATGAGTAAGCAAATCAACAAACAGAAGGTGAGCGAGAATGTATCCATAGAAAGGCAACAAAACTTTAAAAAAAAAGTTTGTTTTCGCAGTAAGGAGATAGCCAAAAAAACTCTAAATGACATAAAAATCAACTGGAAATAACTGGGTTCTTATCCAGCTAAAACAATTAAGAAGAACCAAGTTAACGAGCAGTCAAGAAATCAAAATCTAAACCCTTTAAACAGCAGTTAACTAGTACTAACTTCTAATATAAATGTACAACGTTATTGCCATACCTGGAAAAAAAAAAAAACAAAAGTTGCAGGAAATTGGGGAATAGTTTGGGTGGCGAAGGATAGGGAAAGAAGGAAAAGTGGCAGAAGCGTGGGTGAAGGTGAAAGAAATTTAAGAGAACTGGTAGGTCCAAAACTGCAAAATGAGGAAGGCAAAATGACCGAAATTCGAAACGATGTCGTTTATGATACTATTAAATATCTTTACAAACGTTACCGTTTTAAACTGGATTTTGGTTTTAAGCTTTATAGAGCAACTATTTAGGGTTTTTTTTTTTAATGAAAAGTATGATTTATCAAATTTCATTAATTTTATTGGACAAATTAATTTTTTAAAAATAATTAAATGTTTTATTTATCTAAAAAAAGCATCAATTCCTACTAAGTTTGTACAAGCTGCCTTAACAGAGACAACAAATCACCGTATAAACTTATCTATACAATGCTATATACATTTAATTTGATCCCACTAATCTATCCCTTACAGTGGTTAATAATCTGATTGAATAGCTCATTCTCTGTCCAGTAATGCGCTCCATGGATCCTTCTTTTCTTTTCTTGCCGTGTGTGACATATGGTTGCATTTCATGCCAATCTAAGGATAATAGATTACATTGATTTCCCCTTTAGCTTCTTAAACCAGCTTAGCTCCTCCTGCCAAGCCGCCTCTGGTGTGCGATTTGCACTTGCTTCAAGAACTTCCTCCCACACCTTCTTTAAACAATCACAACTAGAGAACAAATGGTCACGTGCTCCCTCTATTCCACTGCAAAGAACAAAGTTCGTGCTAGTCATGCTCCCATTAACTCATTCTCTTTCTGTGGGTTGTCGATCAAAAATAGCGAGCCACGAGATAGAATGCCTCGGGTTTTGAGAGTTACACCATATAAGCCTAAACCTTTCCCTGCTTATGCCTTACTTCGTTCCAGACCTGAGATGCTTTGTAGCTAGGTCGTCTCCCCTCCCATCTGTCTCCTTATTGCACCATGAAATTGATGATGGTGTTGAAAAAATTGGATTATATCGATCGATCGATTCGACGATTCAAATATATACATATAATTAAAATTTTAGAGAATCAAACAAAGTCGTTAAAAATCCAAAACCCAGAAAAAGAAAACCAATAAAAAATTAATAAAATCAGATCTAAAATATGATATTTATATTAAATCAAATTTAAATCAAAATTGCAGTAAAAAATACACTAAGAAAACCAATTAAGCCCAAAAAATTTAAACCCATTTGGCTAAAAAATTTAAACAAAAAAATTCATTTTCTCCCATTACCCCTATCCGATACTCTATCCCCATTAACAATATGCAAAAGTCACTGATATTATTTCTTTTTATTTTTTAATTTTTTAATTAGTTAATATCAGATGTGATTAAACTGATGGTTGAATCGAAAATTAACAGCTTAACAGATTTGACCACTAATTCAATTTTTTATTTCTTGTTTGATGACTATGTCTCTTATATTCAGACTCTTCTTCAGGTTCCACCTGACTCGCTGTGGCGGCCTCACCTGCATATCATATTTTCACCCTTCAAAATGTATTAACCTGCATTATATATGTCTCTTGACAAATTAAAAACTTTTGTTATAATTAAGTGATCAGTGCTGAAATTTGCTCAAAAGAATAAAACTACAACGTACCTAGAATTTTCATTTTATTATTATATGAAATATTCACACATAAGATCTTTATTTAACAATATTACTCATTAGGAATCCCGACCAAAAAAAAAAAAAAAAACAATTCTATACTAATCATTGAGTGAAATACTTGGATTCATTAGCAATACTGATATTAAATACTAAAATTAGAAAAGAAAAACCATCAGATTTAAGTTTAACATACCATAGAGCAGTACTCTGAACAATATTTCTAATGTATTACAACAATAAATAAAATGCTTGTGAATTGAAATGTACATAAATGATATATATATATAATAAAATAATTTTTATATTAAAAGACAAATTTTAAATCTTAAAAAAATATTATTTTTATTTTTTAATTGTTAAATTATTATTTTAACTATAAAAATAAAATTTTTAATTAATTAGCATAAACAATGTGATGATGGCGTGAAACAGAACTTTTGGTCTCTGCTTAAGTACTGAAATAACATAAAAACAACAGCTGGAACTGAAAGCGAAGGAAAAAAAAAAAAAACTCAGGTCTCAAATTGTAACTAGTATCAAACCCGTGCTACGTGCCGAGTATTTTAAATATTTGTTAATAATTTTTTAAAAGAAATCGATCAAAGATAACATAAAGAAAAAGAAAGAAAGCATTAGAATGGATTATATACAGTATATAGTAAAAAATTTGAATGTAATACGATGAATCTCGTAACTTTAAATTAAAGTAGATACAAAACTACTTGTATGATGTTGTAAGAGTGAATTTTTTTAATATTTATGAATAATTTTAAAAGTATTTTAAATTAAAATTATAATAAATTAAAGTTACGTAAAAAATATTTATGCATAAATCTAAGCAAGTAATCTATACAAATCCGAATTCCTTAAATTTAATAAAAATTAATTATTCAAAATAAACATACCTCAAATGGAACCCATACCTTACATTTTCGTATACAACAAAACCTTTCAAGCCAAATTCCAAGCTAAAGTTATGTGCAATTGGAATCCATCGTAAAACAAATTTCTACCTATTAAAAAGTATAATAATAATAATAATAATAATAATAATAATAATAAAATTCAATGGCAAAAAAGTCATAAAATTTTCAATTTTAAAATTGGTTATTAGTCC
>JBBYHL010000005.1:1619605-1685458 GCA_038381835.1 Adansonia madagascariensis
ACCGATACATTCAAGAAAAATTATGAATTTTCTCATATATTTTGTCCCCGGACACCTTGAACTATGTCCTCTGATGCCACATCTTTGCATTTAACTTTGATATGATCCATAGGCCTTCTTGACCTCTTCAAAATACTTTTTTCCCCTCCCACTTCCATGTTTCAGATTGCTAAAAAAAATTTAGCCCAGACAAAATAAGGTATCTATAGCGACAATGGCAAGTAACCGATACATAAGAACCATGTACCGATACATTCAAGAAAAATTATGAATTTTCTCATATATTTTGTCCCCGGACACCTTGAACTATGTCCTCTGATGCTACATCTTTGCATTTAACTTTGATATAATCCATAGGCCTTCTTGACCTCCTCAAAATACTTTTTTCCCCTCCCACGTCCATTTTTCAGATTGCTTCCTTGAAAGTTTTGGAAAGCTTTTATTTAGAGTAATTCATGTTTAAAACAGCTCATGTTTAGAATATTTTTGGTTTAAGAACGATTTTTATCTAGAATAACAACTCTGTACCAATCTTCTTCTTTATTGGTCTCCTAGCATATTTTGTTTCACATGCAACACTTTTTTTAATCAAAAAACCCTTTGCACTGTTTATTAGTTTCTTAATTTTTGGTCATTGTTAGTGAGAAAACTACTAAATCTTTAACTATCTTTTAATTTTCTCTTCTTGAGTTAGTTTTTCAAACATTGATAGTCGAGTTTTGAACTTAAAATAGGATTAAAAGATTTTCACATATCTTAATTTTTTAAAAATATATCTTAAATAATAACTCAATTTTTGGGTCAAAAACCAAGTTTTTTATTACAATATTATTGTTTTTTAATTAATGAAATAGTCCATTTCAAGATTAATTCTCAAAATTTGCCAATTTTTGGCATAGTTGGGATTTTTGCCATCTAAGGGGGTGAGTTCCTAAGACCCTTTAACGAGGCCTTGCAAGGTCACAGTCCTTGCCACGAACCTGCTCTGTGAATCCCCTTTAAAATTATTAGGGGAAAGGGCGTGGCGGGAGCTCCTCCTTATAGTAAGCTCCTCCTAACTCTTCTCCTAATTACGAAGGAACAAAGAGAGGAATTAATTAGATTTTGAGTTTAGCGTGTTTGTATTTACAGTTTTGAATAACTTTTCGTATGATTTTTTAAGGTATGTTTATTTTTATTTATAAAAGTTGACTTGAAATATTAAAATATAACTAGCTTTGTAATTTATTATCATGATTAAATTATTTTTGTTGTAATTAAGTTATGATTTAGGCTATTTAATTTAAATAATATGATATTACACTTTGTAATTTATTGTCATGATTAAATTTATTTTTGTTGTAATTAAGTTTTTTCTTTCTAGGAGTTGAAATTTGTTTGAAAGATTAAGGTATGGTTAAGGCTTTTTTATTTAAATAATATGATATTTAACTTCATAATTCATTATAATATACTTTGTAATTTATTATCATGATTAAATTTATTTTTGTTGTAATTAAGGTTTTTTATAGAAGTTGAAATTTATTTGAAAGATTAAGGTATGATTTAGGCTTTGTTATTTAAATATTATGATTTTGTACTTTATTATCATGTTTAAATTTACTTTGCAATTTATGATATTATTATTATTTAAATATGATTTACTTATTAATTTAATTTGATTAATTTAAGAGAAAATATAAATTATTTAGTAATGATTAATTTTGTTTGATAATTTTAGTTTGATTATTCATCTTTTGTAATTTAGTATGATAAATTAAGTTAATTATGTTAAAAGAATTCCAATTCTTGTTATAGGTATATTTTTTATTATTAAAATGGCTTCATCTTCATCATCTTTTTTGAGATTGCAAGGGAATCTTATAGGTCTTATCCAAGGTACTAAAATTTTGTTAATCATATATTTAAAATATTATGAATTTATAATTTTATAACTAATAAATTAATGACTTTTTGAACAAGATAATGATTGTGACTTACAATTATGCAAAAATTTTTTTTGAAGAACCATATCCATATATTGTAGACTATCTAAGGTTATACGGGTTTTAATATGTAACTTTAGTTTAAACCTCTCAATATGAGCTTGGACTAATGGGAGCCTTGATTGAACAATGGAGACCTGAAACACACACTCACTTTTCATGCGGTGAATGCATGATCACCCTTGAGGATGTTGCATTTTAATTGAGACTACTAGTTAATGGAAAGGTAGTAACGGGGGAGAGCTTATTGGAATGGAAGGACATATGTCTTGAATTATAGGGTGAGATCTCTCCAACTAACTGTGTAAATGGCTTAAGGCTCAAATTAATTTGGTTGGAAACAAATTTCGCTAGATTCACTTCAAAATCTAACATAAATAGAATTTGCTGCTAGAGCATAAATTTTACGCTTAATTAGAAGAATGTTAATGCTTGATAAATCTAGCAATCGGATTCATTTAATGTCATTTTCCATTTTTGATAGATTTCAATGAGGCTAGAAATTGTAGTTGGGCTTTAGCCTATGTAGGGTTATTATATAGAAAACTCTATCATGCCATAACTAAATGGAACCATGACATAGGTTGTTTAATGCTACTGTAGTCATAAGCTTGGTATAAGATGCTATTTCATACACTAGGAGTTAGTGCACAACCTATATACCCTTTTACATTAAGGTAATAAACTTAAGTATTTTATTTATATTGCAACAGCATGTACTTACGTATAAGTTATTAAGATTTTATATGTATTCGAATAGATGGTGCGGTCAAAAAAATTACAGTTGTATTTCAACTAAGGTCGAAAGTGTTAAAGCAAGACTTGGATGCATCACCTCTAATAGGGTAAATATTTTAAAATAATTAGATTTAAGTACATGCATGTTTAACTCAACAGATGTTATATTGTTTAGTAATAATTTCTATATATTTTTACAGCTTTTATGGGTGCCATATTGTTCTAAGGAAATAGTGGCATGCTTCCCAATGGCGTGCAAATATAGCAGTAATATGCTTTGCATTTATAGAGTGCCATTAGACAAACATGGTCCTACGCTAGTTTAAAATGCAACAACTAACCTTTCAAACACCAATGAACCTTGACGAAGTACACATAATTGACATGCATGATAATCATGTAGAAAATTAGGCTGAAAAGCATAGCAAATGGTATGGTTTTGAAGAAAACATTCTAGACTAACTACTAATGGTTTTGATATTCTAAACAACAATTTTACGCCATCAAATGAACACATTAGATGGTTCTATGAACAAGGTTGCCCTTTTATTTGTCCATCGTTGGGACTTTAGGATGTTAGGAGTAAGTCATCATCAATAGACTTTAAATCTAGACCTTTCTATAGAGCTTCATAGATGTACCCAAGGACATGAAGGTAGTTAGAGGATGAGTTAACCTATTTTGGTATATGTTCAAAATGTTAGTGCACCTAAGATTCATTAGTTATCCTAAAAACTAATATATGATCCTGGATTATCATCCAGTCACCGATATTCCTTCGTTCATGTTGGGGATGATGATGATGATAAGTGTTATCAGCTGGAGCCACCAACAAATAGGTTAGATGTCAACCTCTTGAACCCGACTTCAGCTTCAGCATATCTATCAACCATGTTTTGTTTGGTACCCTAGCTTTAGCCTTTGTTGGTACAAATACAATCTTATTTTTGTATAGCATGTGCTAGCTCCCCCAGTAGTGGGTTTTTATTTTTGGATATGGCAAATATAACTATGCCTATGAGTGATGGATTTTCATTTTCAGCTATTGCAGATGAAGCCACTCAAGAAAAAGCACTAATGCTGATAGTAAAAGGCTAAGGTTGTCGAATTATAAGTCTATAATATGTATTTTTATCATTTTATTATTTCTATAAATAAAGTTTAAATATTTTATTCAAACAACTGTGTATCTAGAGGAGGTTAAAATTCTATCTATATATATTTTAGTTGATAATTTATTTAAAAATCTATATTTATATAAAAATAATTTATGTAGAAATTTAAAAATTGATCTTATTTAAAAATCTAAAAGATGTGACATATGCATGAATTTTTTTGAATCCAAAAGATGTGACTAATAAATGGATGAATTTTTATTGAAATTTGAAAGATGTGACTAATGCATGAATTTTTTGAAACCCGAAGGTTGTGACTAATGCATGGATTCATTTTTTTGAATTTGAAATATATGACTAATAGATGGATGAATTTTTATTGAAATTTGAAAGATATGACAAATGCATGGATTTTTTAGAACCCGAAAGTTGTAACTAATGCATAGATTTATTTTTTCGAATCTAAAGTATGTGACTAATAGATGGATAAATTATTTACTGTAATTAAAAAATTGTGATTAATGCGTGGATTTTTTAGAACCCGAAAGATATGACAAATGCATGGGTTATTCTTTTGAATATGAAAGATGTGACTAATGCATGGATGAATTTTGATTGGAATCCAAATGATGTGATTAATGCATGGAGTTATTTTTTTGAATACGAAAGATATGACTAATACATGTATGACTTTTTATTGGAATTCGAAAGATATAACTAATGCATGGATTTTTTTTTTGAATATGAAATATGTGCTAATGCATGGATGAATTTTTATTGGAATTCGAAAGATATGACGAATGCATGAATTCTTGATAAGAATCAAATTCCTTCTGACATGGAAAAAGAAAAATTGACTGACTGTAAATGTGAGAGTGTAAGGATGAGACAAATGAAAAGATTTTAAATGGAAAGAAAATTTCCTTTACTATTATATTGTATTATAAATATGATAGTTAATTATTATCATTTTCATATGTTTTCATTGTCATTCATTCTCATTCTTGCTCTTTGTTTTTTGAGTTTAGTTATAATACTTCTCCATTCTCATTTTTGTTCTTGTCTAGTGTTAATGAACAGAGTTAGTTTTTTGTTTGATAACAATTTGCATCTTAAACGTCAATTACAAGTATTTATCTCTACTTTAATATGTTAAACCGTTATTTAAAAATTTATATTCAATGTTTATATGTGATAATTTGAATGATATTTGATGTAGATAGTATATGATAGAAGCTTAATTAAACAACATGAGCAATAGATTTGTTGCATTTGTCTATTTTATTGAACAAAATTTAAACAGTGAAAAAAGTGTTACCTTTCAAAGTTACTATCCTAAAAGCATTAGTGTTGACGAAGATAGCACAATAGAGATTCATAGAAAAATCAAAGTTAGGAATAAAAGAAAGTATCAAATATCAAGTATAGGCTTTCTATTTCTATCAAAGAAGGATGTGTTTGACATAGGATTTTCGCACTTAAAGGTGATGATGATGTGAGATGCATGTTTTATGGTCATCAGCAATTTTCAAATATTGGTATAATTGAGTTATATGCCAACTTAGAGAATGTTTATGATGATGGTAGGCCTTAAAATACTCCTACTGCATACAACATCCTAAAATAAATTTCATGGCCATTTGATAATCATAAATGTCAACCTCCTCTAGATACACAGTTGTCAATGAACAATTTGTATGAATCATTTTATTATTCATCTATATCACTAACAATTTGTAGTGCCGAAGATGATGAACCATATAGCTCCATGATAATAGATTATCCAATTTGATGTGTTTAAATGGAAGCTGGAGGATCAAGTTCATTTAGTGTTGGTCTTGTTTGTCATTTAGAACCCATGGTGAGTACGTTGGTGACTTTAATGAGCCCGAAGAGTATATTGAATTTAATGATAGTGATGACAACAATAATTCTAACCCAGATGTCATTGTTGATGTTAATGTTTCTCATTTGTCATCTGGTGGCAGAGGTACTGGTCTTCTTCATCAATATGAGCTTGCATCGCATATGCACACCCTCAATTTGGATGCAATACACGTGACAATTTCTAGAATATGCTCTTACATTAGGTGTGCTGACAAGCTGGAATCCATCTAGCTATGATCTCTACGTTGGGATGCAATTCATAACAAAAAAAAAACCGTGCTTTTAGCTATCAGGCACTACAACATCAAAAAATCTTTTGATTATAAAATAATAAAATCTACACCAAATAAATATCATGGTAAGTGTACAATGTATGGCCTAGGTACAACTGGAGCATAAAGGCAATGTTGTTGAAAAAAAAACAAATATATGAGATTAGAAAATATAATGGGCCTCAAACTTACTAATTGGAAGAATTTCATAAGATCACCTGGAGTTAAATTCTAACATGATTTGTTCATAGATTTTATCTTTGGTTTAAGCAAATCCGACAATTCATGTTTCAGTTTTGGTTGTTGAGATACTAAATAGGTATAGATATATGACCTATTATAAGAAACACGGATAGCAAAGCAAAAAGCAATTGTTCGAGTGTTTGGCAATTGAGATAAATCTTACAATAATTTGCCAAAGTGGTTAGATGCAATACAACATTTTGTTCTTGGCACAATAGTATAATTACAAGCCGTACCTATATACCACGATCCTCATATGGTGCAAGGTAAGAGTATTTTCCATTGGCTTTTTTGGACATTCAAGTCTTGCATTAAAGGCTTTTCTTTTTGTAAACTTATTGTGCAAATAGATGAATATATTATTATATGAAAATACAAAGGAACATTGTTATTAGTTATTGCACAAGATGGTAATCAAAATATAGTACCAATTGCCTTTGCCATTATAGAGGGTGAGACAAAAGAAGCATGACTAATTTTTCTCCATAATTTGCGTACACATGTTACGCAACCTAGCATATGCTTGATTTTTGATCGATTCGAATCCATCAAATCTGTTATCAGAAACTCAAGTAGTACATGGAATCTCCACTTGCATGTTCTGTGTATTGCGTTCGACATATTTTAGCTAACTTTATGAAGAGGTTTAAAAATAAGGACTCGCATCGACAAGTTGTTAGCATGGGTATATAATCGCACTTATGGTTATTTAATCTCTTACAACCTTTTCAATTTTCATTGTTATTAACAAGTTGCTAGCAAGTCCACAAATTAACATATGATTTTAGGATAAATTATGCTATTAGTCCCTGTACCATCTTCAAATTTGAGTTTTAGTCCCTTTACTGTAATTCTTATAGATTTAATCCTCTTACTATATATTTTTAAAAATTTTGGTTCGGTTGATAATGGTGTTACTATTCATCTATTAAAAATACTGACATGGATGTTGACTTGTTTGCGTATCATTGACTTTTTTAACGTGGTGGGTTGAGTCAACAAAACTTTTCAGGCAAATTGTGCTACTAGTCCTTGTACTTATAGGAAAATAAGGATTTAGTCCTTTTACAATGATTTTGAAAATTTTTTTTGTTCCTATACTTTTCAAGATTTCTAATTTTGATCCAATTTTTAAAATATTAAAAATATTCACATTATAAGGAGACTTGATTATATTTATATTAATATTTAAAATAATAGAATTTTTATAATTTTTATCCATATAAATATTAAAAAAAGTAACATTTATTGGAAAAATATTAAAAATATTTATACTATTAAAGCAATGATATTTTAATTGATAAAAATAAAAAAATCAACCAAACCCTAAATACTGAAAAAGATAATAACTTCAAATACAAAATTAGAATAAAAACTATAAGTAGACTTGATTAAATAAAATTTTAAAAATAAGCTAGGAAGTTGCGTGAAACATAAATGTTGTTGATCAACTGAAAATGAAATATATTTTCTAAAGATTATTTTTTAGAATTTCAAGAAAAAAAAGCTATCCATCAATAAGAGTACTCGTCAAACTCATGAATTTAATTTTACTTGAATCATATCTTGGACATGATTTTTATATCCAAACTTACTTGATTCGACATAATATATTACTATGTTAATAAAAACTACTTTATTTAATTTTAATTAAAAATATTTTAGAATTTTGAATTAAAAAGTATTCAAAATAAAAATTATTTAATATTTTAATTTAAATATTTCTTGAATATTATTCAACATAAATATTTTTATATTTTAATAATAAATTATTAGTATTACTAAAAAATAATATAATTATTATTTAAATAATATGTAATTATAAAATATTTTTATTTGAATATTTTTTTAATAATGTAAATATTTTTAATCATTTCTTAACATTTTTAAGATTGGATCAAAATTTAAAATTTTGAAAATACAAGAATAAAAAATTTTCAAAATAATTGTATAGAGATTAAATTCACATTTTGTATAAATATAAGGACTAATAGCACTTTTTGCTTGAAAATTTTGTTAACTAAGTTGGCCACGTCAACAGAATCAACTGCCACATTAGCAAGTCAGCGTTCATGTCAACAGATGAATAGTAACATCGTTATCAGCTGGATCGAAATTTTCAAAACTATATACTAAAATGATTACATCTATAGAAATTTTCAAAACTATATACTAAGCTAGCCACGTCAACAGAGTCAACTGCCGCATCAGCAAGTCAACGTTCACGTCAACAGATGAATAGTAACATCGTTATTAGCTGGATCGAAATTTTCAAAACTATATACTAAAATGATTAAATCTATAGAAATTATAGTAAATTGACTAAAACTCAAGTTTGAAGATAGTATGGGGACTAATAGTGGAATTTGTCCTCTAATTTTAATAACGTATAAGTTGAGACGATCCCATTTTTAATGGTACTATGAAAGTATTCGTACAGAGAATGCAAAAGCTGCCAATTGGATTAGTAGGATCCTTTGAGAGAAGTGGGCTCAATTATATGATGATAGAAGACATTATAGATATATGACAATGAACCTAATTGAATGTATATATTTAGCGTTGAAGGGCACTCATCATCTTTCCATAACTGTTTTGGTGCAAGTAACATATTTTAGTTTGGAAGAACTATTTGTTAAGATAGGGAAAAAGCAAATGGCAATAATGGCAACAAGCCACACTTACTATGAAACAAGCACATATGCCATGCAAGAAAATCGAAGAAAAATTAACTCTTACTTTGTTCATGGGTTTACGTGAGCAAATCAATCTTTTCTAGTTGAAGAGTTAGAAAACCTATAGGAAGGAGTTGAGGCTTCGAACTACAAATTCAATCTTATTGAGAAGTGGTGTGACTATGGGAAGTTTCAAGCACAAAGGTATCCATATTCACATGTTGTTGCTACTTATGCTCATGTCCATATAGACTGCATGCAATAATGGACAATGTTTATAGAGTAGAGATTATATACATGAGTTTTAACCTATTGGGAAAGAAGCTTTTTGGTCAAAACACAATGGTCCACAACTGTGTCCTAATCCAGAAATGCGGAAAGATCTAAAGGGTCGGCCAAAATTAAGTCATATTTGTAATGAAATGGACCTTAGAGAGAGAGGCTAACCAAAATGTTGCGGATTATGTAAGAATGAAGGCCATAGACATAAGAAATGTTCTTATCAATTTGACACATCGAGGGAGAGTTTGCATCAACGACAATACTAGTAAATGTTGTGTTAATGTAAATTTTAATACTTATATATTAAACCGTTCTTTAAATATTTATATTCAATTTTCAAATGTCGATATATTCAAATATCCCTACTGAGTGCAACATATTTATACAAATGTCATGGCCATTTGACAATCCTAAATGTTAAAATTGATAGGTCTACTTAAAGGTATACATTTTTATGTTACCTTTTAATCGTTTTAATCATTTCAAGTTTTTGAGTATTAAACCCGATTGACCCAAACTTATAATAACCCTAAACCATCAAGACGTCATCAGCATCATATTAAAAGTTAGAAATCCATAATGTTTATTCAAATATAGGACTAAGTTTAAAATTATATTACATTTAACCATAATTAACCAAAACTAAGGAACATGTAATCTAAGAAATAGAAATCTCAACAAGAAACAAATTCTTTTTCCTCTTGAAATAATTTGCATTTTTCATTGCCAAGATAATTTGCTTTTGCATTGATTTTATTTCCGACTTTAGTTATAACCTTAAACCTTCTTTTATCATTTTGCATTTTCAAGCTTTGATTCTTTCTCTTAAAATCATCATTCTCTTTTTTGAACTTATAAATTAAAAATCTAGCCCTCTCTTTAGTTGTTTATCATGCCACCTAAAAAATTCATAATCAGAAACCTTGTAATTAGGACAACTATAGAACCTTCTTCCAATATGCAACTTCTTCCATGTTGTCTACCTTAGGCATTTCACTTCACAATGGTAGAATATTGCTTCTCCCTCATAGTCCCATGACATAGATGTATGCATATTAATTCAACTGGATTCAGACGATGATGATGTAATTCAAAACAAAGACTAGATATAGAAAGAAGAAATAATTAGAGAAATACCAAAAATATGAAAAATTCCTAATTTGAGAAAATGAATATCCATGGAAGAAAACTGATTTTCAGTTTTATGGAGCTTCTTATAAGGAAGAGCTCTTGTCGAGCACTTCTCCCCCCTTTCTCAATAATTTTAGAAGGGATTCATGGGACTGAGTAGGGTCACGAGCCTTGTTGACCCCCTTGCAAGGCTCATGACCCTGCAAGGCCTCTTAAAGGGGCCTTAAGAACTCGCTCCTTCAAAGGGCGAGTTCCCAACTGTGCCAAAAATAATATATGTCGAGAATTAATATCAAAATGACTTATTTCAATAATTAAAAACATAATAATATTATAATAAAAACCTTAAAAAACTCCGTGGACAATAAAATTAGATAATTTCTTCTTTTTAAATGTCAAAGTTATTATACTTTTATATTGGATATCATTATACATTTTATAGAATTATGGCATTGACTTTTTATTGATAAAAAATTTGCTTTGATTTTTTAATTTTATATTTATAATTGATAACAATATAACAAAAATGTTTTTCTAACAACTCTCAATGAAATAATTTTTTAGAAATATATTTTAAAAATTTTAATTAATTAAAATTAAAAGGCTAAACTTGAAAAGTTAACCGACACAGTTAATACATTATAATTTTTTTGGTTTCCGGTTGGTTTTTGCTGCTTAGTAAGACAAAGTGCAAATTAAAATAATAATAAATAATCCTTCGCACCAGCACCACTGAATTTAAGAAAAAAAATCTATTTTAGAAATAAGTTGGTCAAATGATGTACAAAATTGGTTTACTAAAGTAACAAAATCGGACGGTGTCAACGTCGTATGCAGCGCACTAGTAGCGCACTGTAATATTACCATAGCACAGAACAATTACAGATGCCAGCGCCTTACATACATACCAACCAAGTCCGGCGCGTCGTCTTTACGCCTTCTTGAGGCTTAAGGCTTTATCATTTACCGCTACGCACGGCAGCATATTCCAATTTCTCTCTCTGATCAATCAAAACTCTAAAAGTCTAAAACCCTTCCAAAACCCTCTCTCTTCTTTTTTCTTCAGAGAGTTTCTTCTTCGAATCCAATCATGTCAAAAGCGCTGAATCTAATAAAATCCAACGCTTCCAACCCTAAAGTTTGGATCGTGGCCGGAATAACGGTGGCCGGAATCATAGTTCTGGCTGAGACCAGTAGAAGGAGGAGGGAAGCGATGATCATCAAAAGAGAAGATTTTGGCGCTTTCTTGGAACGCTTCGAGTTAATTCCTTTCCCTCAGCCGCCACCTCCCGCCTCAAAACTTCCATTATCTGGGCTTACATTTGCCATCAAGGACATGTTCGTCATTCCGCACTGTCTTTTCCCCCCTATTTATACTATGTTGTAATTTTATTTTTCAATCGTTTCTTTATTTATTTTAATGGTTGTAACAGATTTGATGTGAAGGGTTATGTAACGGGGTTTGGGAATCCCGATTGGAAGAGAACACACAAGCCTGCTGATAAGACAGCTGTGGTGGTTACTGCTTTGTTGAAAAACGGGGCTAAATGTGTTGGCAAGACAGTTATGGACGAACTGGCTTTTGGGTAACCTTTTGTTTGGTTCTTTTTTCCTTGTCTAGGAAGAAGATTATTTTTCGAAGGTGACAATTTTTTTTTTTCAATTATTAGAATAACGGGGGAAAATAAGCATTATGGAACACCAATAAATCCGAACATGCCGTCAAATGTTCCAGGAGGTTCTTCAAGTGGTTCTGCTGTGGCTGTTGCAGCCGAACTTGTGGACTTTGCTCTAGGTAATTTCTTCAGGCCCTAACATTTCTCAGTTTCTTGTGCTTTTCCTTTGTCTTTGGTCTTTTTCACGATTAATTAGTTCCTCCCCTTGAATGGCGTAGCTTATCTTTTCCATTTCCTTGCAGAAAGGGTCTTTGCAGACTCTTTTTGCTGAATCTTGTTAATATACGGGTTGTTTTCTTCTTACTGTTATCTGAGCATGGTTGGCTTTTTCATGACTTTGTAGGTACCGATACAATTGGCTGTGTGAGAGTTCCGGCATCATTCTGTGGCATCCTTGGGTTTCGTCCATCTCATGGAGCTGTATCTACTATTGGACTTCTTCCAAATTCACAAAGTTTGGATTCTATTGGTATTGTAATGTGACCTTTACTGTTCAGATGGTTAAGATTTTCTACTTTTGCAATGTGGCTGTGTTATTTCAATTGTTGAGATTTTGTTGGATTTCTATGCAGATATTTAGCTGTTGATATCTTTAGCTAGTCTGAAATCTGAATTATAATTACATGTGAATTTGCTTTTTCTTCACCCTTTTTTTTTTTTTTTTTTTTCCATTTTAACTAAAATGTGGTGTAACTGAATTTATGATCTATTAATGAATGGATGCTGCCACCAAAAAAATAGCAGGCAATTGTGCTCCTCTAGGTTTGTGGCATATGTCATTTCAGTTTTATTGTAAGAATAGCCAGTTCAAATAATTAATTTAAGTTTCCAATTTTGTGCTTAGCATTAAAATTCTGGAGAGTTCACTTTGTCCACTTCAAGATTTCCTTTGTTTCTTTTGTTGATTTCATCAATTGATGATGTTGAAGGATGGTTTGCTCGTGATCCATCTGTTCTACATTGTGTTGGACATGTTTTACTTCAACTGAAAGCAGTAGAACCTAGAAGGGCAAGGCGCCTTGTATTTGCTGACGATCTATTCCAGCTATCAAAGATTCCCAAGCAGAAGACAGTTTATGTTGTCAGCAAAGCAATAGAAAAGCTTTCTGGGTGTAAGTTGCATGGCCTTCTATTTTATTTATATCAGCTGCATATTTTTTTGGTCTGAAAATCATGATCCTAGTCCGCTGCTACCTCTTTGTTATGATGGTGTGAATTTTACTTCATGACGCGTCTACCTCTTGTTGATTGCACAGACCAGCCTCCGCAGCATATCAATTTTTCTCAGTATATTGCATCAAATGTACCCAGTCTAAAAGGTTTTCGTCAACATTCCGCAAACCTTCAGAATGGAATTTCTGCTTTGAAAGCTCTTTCATCAGTGATGGTGTCATTGCAAAGGTATACCTCTTCCACCTGCTTCTGTCATTGCAATCCCTAAATCTGGACATAGTCATTATATTATTATTCTAATTCTTGTTGTTGTTGTTGTTGTTTCTTTGTTTTGTTCACTTACCGATTCTCCTAATATCTAGTAGTATTACTTTTCAGATATGAGTTCAAAACAAACCATGAAGAATGGGTTAAAGATGTTAAACCAAGACTAGGACCTGAGATTTCTAATCGTGTTCTTGCAGCAATAAGCACTACATATGAAAATGTGAAAGTTTTGTACAAAGTCAGGACTGAGATGCGGGCTGCTCTGCAAAGTCTTCTTAAGGTGTGGCAGCTTCTTCCTCCTCTTTACTCTCTGCTTCCATTTATTTCTGCTCATAAGGTTTTATGTTTTTGTTCCCTCTGTTATAGATAATTACTATTATTGTTTCCTATAAGAATGTCTACTATGTACCAATGAAGTTGTCTTCCTGATTATTGCCGTAATACATTTGTCAATTTGACAACTTGGTAGAATGATCTTGCCCTGCAATTATAAAAGAAACCGTAGTCCTATGCTTCGTTTTCAATCAGAAAGGGGTGCAAATTGTTTCTTATTAGCAATTTATACTTAAGACGATGCTTATAGGAATCTTATTTTTTTTCTTGTTGATATGTCATCACCTTAATAATTTCTAAAAAGATCCATATAATGCAAATTAAAAGCTACTAGCTTTCAGGTTCATTTAACTGAGAGGGTTGCAGATGTTCCTGGAGGTCTAATCTCCTATACTTCTGAACTAAATTAGTAACTCAGCTCTCTTTAACTATTGTATCTGAGACATACTTAGAGGTTTTTGTTCTGGTAATACCAACCATATTTCAAAGGTGAATGTAAGTTCAACTCACTGTTTTTTTCATGGTAAACTTTTTTATTCTAACAATGTATAACTAAAACATGTGTAATAATCGCAATCTTGTGAAATGGCTTAGAAGTGCCAGAAAAAGGAGGCTGTTGGGATATTAACTATGATTGCCTGGTTTTACTTTGAAATTTAAGTTCTCTATGGTTCTGGACTTGCATTAATGAAATTTTTCTGAATGTCTAACGTCAGAAGGATTTATGACATTTGGGTGGTGTTGTATTAGATGGAATGATGCAAAGACCAGAAGAATGTAGGATGGAAGTTTTCAGCATTAGTCAAATTAAGAAAAATGTTAAACATCCGATGCATATTAGCAGTATTTACATAGGCGCATAACTCTCTTGAATTATGGGTTTACTTATATGGTTCCAAAAGGTTCTCAGATTTCTGATGCTTTTCTTGATAGGGCATGGGTGAGAATGATAGGATATGGCTTGGAATTGGATGATCTCACATAACTGAGTTATCTTTTTTGTTTCAGGATGATGGGATATTAGTGATTCCCACAATTGCAGATCCTCCACCGAAGCTTAATTCGAAGAAAGGGCATTCGACTGAGTTTCACGATAGAGCATGTGCATTATTGAGCATCGCTAGCATGTCTGGGGGCTGTCAGGTAGCTTATGATGTTACCAGGCCTAAGTTTTCAATCTTGTCTGTTGTTCTGTAGCTTGGATATCAGTCATTCTTTGACCATACGATCTCTTTCCAGGCTTCTGTTCCATTAGGAAAGGATGCTGGCTGTCCTATTTCTGTTTCATTTGTTACATACCATGGAGCGGATAAATTTCTTCTTGATACAGTTTTGGATATTTATGCATCTTTGCAAGACCAAGTCAGCATTGCATCGAATTCAGCACCATTGCCTGATGTCAATGGTAATGTGGATGCTTCTGAACTCTTGAAGGAAAAGGTTTGCCACCTCTAATATCTTTTAATATCTTAATTTTTGATTTTCCTAACAAAAATTCTACCAATGTGAATGTTGTCGTGGATTTGAACTTTGATCCTTGTTTTTTTTTTTTTTTTTCGGTTGATCGGAGTCACTTTGCATCTTGTCAGTTTAAACTCCAACAGAATGAAGTTTTAGTTTGCCTGGTTGTTTTCTTTTCTGGTCATAAGTTTACTAAATGGCATATTAATTGATGAGTTTTGTCATGTACTTGACAAGAAACAGTAGGAAGAATGCCTTCTTGTTACTGGGGATAGATGAGTTCATGAACTTGTAAAGAAGTGATGGATAACTGCTCTCTCTCTCTCTCTCTCTCTCTCTCTCTCTCTCTCTTCTTTTCCCATTCGCTTGCTCAACCTCTGCTTTCTTTATGTTGCAACAATTCTAAGAACTAGCATCCGGCCTTTCATGTGCATATAAGGTATGCCATTTCTTTTTCAGTTCATGTGTGGACGACATTGGTAATATGAATAGGCACTTGATAATTGTATAATATAGCAATATTTTCTGTATTAAATGTCAGTAGAAATTATTTTTAGTTTCAGTGTCTGGGGAGAGTTAGCACTTGTGATATGGTCCAACGTTCATTTCTCATGAATAAATTGTCTGAAGCCGTTAACATGCTGGTTTGGTGTGATCTTGCACTTGAGTTTTAATTTATATGAAGTAAAAGGTAAGTGAAGAAAAAGGGTCACTCATTCTAAGTTTTTCTTGACAAGTTTCATTTCAGGGAAATGCTGCATTTAAAGGAATGCAATGGAATAAGGCAGTCAATTACTATACTGAAGCCATTAAGTTAAATGGGACAAATGCGACATACTATAACAACCGGGCAGCAGCTTATTTGGAACTAGGATGGTATAGTATCTCTAAGATTTGGTGCCACTCTTTTTTGTAGCATTGTTTTATGTCCTCATACTTCTGAGGGAAACTGATTTTTAAAAGTGCAGCTTCCAACAAGCCGAAGAGGACTGCAGTAAGGCAATATCACTTGATAAAAAGGTAATTTAACAGAACATGTGTTAGTAACTATGATATTCTTTAATGAAATATCTCTTTTTTGATGGTTGAAATAGTTGAATCTAAAATGTGTATATGCAAACATGAGAAAATTGCTGCTGTACCTGGTGATGTTGTCGATCACTCCAATATTTTTGTGCAGAATGTGAAGGCATATCTGAGGCGTGGGACAGCCAGAGAATCGCTACTTTGTTATAAAGAAGCTCTTGAAGGTGAGAACTTCTATAGTGCTTATCACGCCTCAAATGTGATATGGGACTCATTTCCATCCAGCTATAACTAAAATTATTGATAACTACTATGTTTCTAAGACTTGGAAGTGAGTATTAGATATGGATATATGTTTAACTCGGATATGTTTAATTTTTTCCAAGTTTTTCTACATATTCGAAGGATTATACCTTCATATTTATGTTTAAATTGGATATAGGTGCTGGACATAGATACTTTAGAGAAAATGGAAAAAAAAAGAAATGCCTGGGTAACTTGGGATAAATACAACTAATAATGAATTTCAGGTTTCCAGTTGAATAAATAGCTTTTCTTTTTAGAAAAAAAAAAAAAAAAAAAGAACTTAACGGATCAAGAGTTGTATAAATTGTTAAATCCACACTGGTAGTTTATGAACCATTTTCTTGAATATAATCCTTGGGATAGTTTTGTTTGATAGCAGCAGGGGGTGCATGATCTCTATTATAATTTCATGGTTGCTTATGATTTTGTTCTTTTGTTTTGAAATTTGCTGCAGATTTCAAACACGCTTTGGTTCTAGAGCCACAGAATAAAGTTGCCAGCCTCGCAGAAAAAAGACTTAGAAAACTGGTTATTTGATATATATATATATATATATATATATATATATACATATATTAATGTACTACTCCCCTGCTGAATGACCGACGTAGAGTCAGAGACGAACATGACCATATTTTCAGCTTCTTTATTTGTGTAATCAAAATATCAAAAATAAAAAATAGAAAAGCAATTGCGTCACCTCCCAAGTCCTAAACATGATGTGATATGGCATGGCCCATTGTGTTATTTATGATGAATCATGTGGCCGGTTGAATACAATATAAATTTAATTTTCATGATTCATCGCATTCTTAATTTCCTTTTTTTTTTTAAAAAAAATACATATATATATATATATATACACATATAAACACATACAAGTTATACGAGTTCAAATCATTATTTGATCTTTAAAAATGAAAAGAAATAATAAAACCAAATAGCTCTTTTAAATAAAGAATATTGAAGAACTATCTAAAATAAAAATGAAAAATAAGTCATTTTAAAGCTTTCAAATTCTAACATGAAGAAGGTATCTGATAATCCATTAAAAAAATATATGCTATTTGTATTTGTAAAATTTAATATTTTTGTCCAGTTTTTGTAAAATTTATTAAGCCCAAGTAGCTTATTTTTTTCCTTCCACATCCACATACTATCAAATAATAATTTAAGGCTTTTGGATAAAGGATAAGCGTTTTACACATTGACGGTATAAAAGAAATTTTCAAATGCGAGAGTTGTGAGGTGATACATGTTTGACAGAGTATTTAAAAAAAATAATAATAAATAAATAAGATAAATATTTGTTAGAGTATATTTAAAAAGCAAATAATAAATACATGTAAAAGATGATTTTTTTTAATTTAAATATTATATATATATATATATATTTCTGTAATTCATACAGATGAAGGATTAAATTTCAATATACTTTAATTTTTGGGTAAAGAAGGAACCTAAAATTTTTTCGTCTATGAAAGCCGCCGATGCTGGGCGGCTGCCCAGGGGGAACCCAGACTTGCGATCGAAATTAGAACTTTCAAGTATCACCTTTTCAATCTTGACTTTCGTTCGGTAACACGTCTTATTGACTCCTTGATTATACATTGCCAACGCCTTCTCAACATTGCCAAGTATCTTTTACCTGAGAAGCATTGGATCATTGGCCATTCCTCCCCAGCCAATTTCAATTATCTGCAAAAAAAAAAAAAAAAAAAAAAAAATGTTTGAATGAGCGAGGTTGCATTAGTTTAGGCTGCAACTGATCAGGTACGGTGATATTACATTTGTTTCAAAGGGGCCTTGGGGGGGAAATTTCTTTTTCTCAAGCCTTGAGGAAAGGCGATTGAAGCACCGACTATTAGGAGTTTTCATTTTGTTTTTATTTTAATCAAATTAATTAATCAAAATAAAATTCAATTCAATTAATCAGTTAATCAAAAAATTTTCACTTTGGTTATTGATTAAAAGTTTTAAAAATTTTTGATTATCAATTAATTCAATTTGGTTATCAAAATTAACCAAATTAGTCAAAAAATATATAAAATACAATATTTTTACTCGTTATATATTTTAAGTTTTACATGGTTAAAGTTTTTTACTTATGATAGATATACTTTTCACTTAAATTTGACATTTAAATATTTGTTAGATGACTATATTTATTTGAATTAAAAAAATTAAATATTTAATATTAATATAATTTTATCTTATTGATGTACAAAAAGATTTTATTAACTAATCAAATTAACCGAAATAATTTCGATTCAATTAATTTTTTTCTATTTAATTCGATTAACGATTAAAAGAAATAAAAAAAATTTTAATTCGAATAATGATTATTCGGTTCGATTCTTAATTGAATTACGTGAATGAACACTCCTACCGACAATTGAACCAAGTGCGCAGGTGCGAAAGCATTTTATGATTGTAGTAATCATTTCATTAAGCAAAAAGTTTCTGTTCACAGCCTGAGAAAAGCGTTTTCCCAGGATTCCCAAAATTATGATCCAAAGTGGTGCAGAGTTAATTGACTCGTAATCGTAAAACATGATGCATAAATGTTAAGTTTTGTGACTTAAACCACACTGAAAAAACAAAAAACAAAAAAAACGATGGATGCTTTCATGCAATCATCTATAGGGAAAGCCGCCCGTTGGCGTTCCAAATGAAATCATAGGAGGTGGTTTCTTTTCATATTTATAAAAAATTAAAGAAAATCGCCTATTTATAAGTTGATTTTTCTTCCTTAAAAGAAATTAACATTTTTGAAAATTAAAGAATATATATATATATTTAAATAAAAAGAATACCGTAAAACGTGCATCTTCACTTCACCGTAAAACACCAAATCAAAGAACATAATTGTATGTTCACTACTAATCTCATTGTCTCATTCAAATTTTGTCGTCTTTTAATCGTACCAGCCCGAAGAAGCGAGCTGAGAAGGTGCTTCAATTACATAATTGAAGAAACCTGTTACAACGTGACACGATTGGATTTGAATTTCGAATAATTGAATCTCATCGGATTTTTTTTTGGCTCCCCTTGGTCTAGTTGAAAATCTTCCCTTCTAATCGAATCATATTTTTCAATAATACTCACTTTCTTTTTTAAATCTTTTTAAGTTATAATACACTTATTCAAAAATCGAATTACTCGTTTAAGTTCAAAAATCAATATAATATTTTAAAATTTTAAATAAAAATATTAAATCTAAAAAATAAATTTTAATAAAAAAATTTAAACCTAATTACCTTTGACTTAAACTTTAAAAGCTTCACTCAGTCTAACCTGCCTCATTTCATCGTAGGAAGTAAAATGTACTTGTAGTAGTTCATGGTTGGTGAACAACCTTTTAACAAATATAATATGTTGAAAGAACGAAATCAGAAAAAACAATTTTAGACACTATCCAAAACTTTTTTCACTCTCTCGTTCTCGTTCTCTTCTTTCGTCAAATTTTGAACAGATCATTTTGTATTCAAAATTCAACGGTGCATAATTTGGGTGCCAATTTACATTGTAACCCAATGAAATTTTATGCATGACAGTGAAATGAGCGAGAGAATATCTATTAAATACGGCCCTCGCTTCTCCCATTTGATAATGCCTTAACTCTTAACAATTCAATCTTCATGTAGTCTTAGAAAGAAAGAAAAAAATGGCTTCCAATACATTATTAGCTGATAAACCTCATGCTGTGTGCATTCCATATCCAGCTCAAGGTCATATAAACCCGACGCTGAAGTTAGCAAAGCTCCTTCACCACAGAGGCTTTTATATTACCTTCGTCAACACCCAGTACAGCCATGAACGTATTCTCAGATCCAGTGGCCCACATTCACTCGCTGGTTCACCGGATTTTCGCTTTGAAACCATCCCCGATGGTCTCCCACTGTCTGATGCTGCTGATGCCACTCAACACATTCCTTCTTTATGCGTCTCCGTTTCGAAGAACTGCTTAGCACCTTTCCGCGATCTCGTACGCAAGCTCAATGCATCTGCTGCATCTTCAAATGTCCCGCGAGTGACCTGCATTGTCTCGGATATTTGCATGAGATTCGCAATCGAAGCAGCTAGAGAATTTGACATTCCTAGCGTTGGTTTTTGTTCCTCCAGCGCTTGCTCAGTTCTTTGCTTTGCCCTGCTTCCACGTTTGGTTGAACAAGGGTTAACACCTGTTACAGGTATTTTTATACGTATAGTGCTGCCTCTGCTCTTCAAAATGTTTTGATTTTATTGCTCACAGTT
The DNA here is from genome assembly GCA_038381835.1 of Adansonia madagascariensis. NCBI lineage: Eukaryota > Viridiplantae > Streptophyta > Magnoliopsida > Malvales > Malvaceae > Adansonia > Adansonia madagascariensis. Next base: position 1,640,433 of record JBBYHL010000005.1, read on the forward strand.
CTTGACAAACGTAATTTAATTTTGATTTGGAAAATTGCAGATGCAAGTGGTTTAACAGAGGAATATTTAGATACAGTTATAGATTTGATTCCTGGGATAAAAAATATCCGTTTTAGGGATCTTCCGAGCTATGTTAGAACTACCGACCCAAATGACTGCATGCGCAATTTTGTCCTCTGGGCATTCCGGGCCCTCGACAAAGCTTCGGCTATTATTTTCAACACATTTGACTCGTTGGAACAGGAGGTGTTGGACGCTTTCTCGCCCATTTTTCCTCCCATTTACACCATTGGTCCTTTTCACCTACTTGTTGATCACATCAAAGATGATGGACTGAAAAATATTGCTTCAAATTTGTGGACCGAACAAACTGAATGTATCGATTGGCTCGATTCAAAAGAACCAAGCTCTGTGGTGTATGTAAATTTTGGCAGTCTCGCAGTGATGACTCCTGACCAACTAATTGAATTTGCTTGGGGTCTAGCTAATAGCAAACAGCTGTTTTTGTGGATAATCAGGCCTGATCTTGTCTCGGGTAAGGCAGCGATTTTGCCACCTGAATTCGTCTCCGAAACTGAAGGTAGAGGAATGTTAGCGAGCTGGTGTCCACAAGAGCAAGTCCTCAAGCACCCGTCAATAGGAGGGTTCTTATCTCACATGGGATGGAATTCTACCCTTGAAAGCATATCCAGCGGAGTGCCAATGGTTTGTAGGCCTTTCATCGCGGATCAGCAAATAAACTGCCGGCTTGCTTGCGTGGAGTGGGGTATTGGCATGGAGATCGATGATGATGTGAAGAGAGATCAAGTGGAGATGCTGGTGAGGGACTTAATGGAGGGAGAAAAGGCCGTGGAAATGAAAGCAAAGGCCATGGAATGGAAGAAGAAAGCTGAGGAGGCTATCAAGGCCAGTGGTTCTTCTTTCCAGAACTTGGATAAACTGTTAGCCGATGTTCTTCTATCTGATAAGCATATAAATCAGTCGAAGATAGAGAAGAAAGAGCACTGAATGTCTCTGCAGAAACCTTCTACATTTTGAAGAGTAGCAGCTCAAATTGCTTGGGTCAGTCAGTCTAGGATTTAAGTAGCTGCAGCAATGCAAGTGTCATGGTCTTTATTTTACAGTTTCGATTCTCTCCATCTGCTGTTGATATTTATCGTAATTGACCATAATAAATGGAGAGACGACCGAAAAAGCTTTTATGATGGTCATTTAAATCCCTTTCTCATGTCTATTATTTCCAAGTGAGTGTTGCCATCAGGTCGTGTAATGACACCTTGTGATAAAATGGATGATTTACAAATAAAAATGCAGTACATATCCACACCATTTTATGAAAGAAACAAAGAAATAAGCTTTAATTCTGGCTTTGAAAAGCCGTAGCTGTCAGAGAAGCTTGCAAGATGGTACCTGTTAAGGGGTCGGATCAAGTTAAGGTAAGTCACCATAGTGATATTAATGTTGTCTGCACTCTGTCGCGATTCTCAACGGACCCCGTCTCCCAACCGACAATTAGCGGGCACTCTACGTGGTCATATTCTATTTTCGTTTGAAACAGATGGTTACATACTACGAATACACTACTTTCATTATATTTAAATACCTTATCGAATATATATATACATATTTGATTATGTGTTTTCCATCGATCTTCTACTATCAATGATTTTGCCACCTAAACTTGTTAGATAAAATAATCCAACTCTCAGATGAGATGAGTTGGGCTGAGCAAACCAATATGATCCTCTTAATTTGTGGCAAGATTTAATTTTCGAAATCCACTTTCGGGACGCTTATGAACAAGCGATCTTCACGCTTGCTTTTTAAGTTTATGCCAAAAATGGTGTACCACATTCAACAGATTTTCTTCTTTTTCCTTACTTTTTCAAAATTGAATTTGTCATCCCCGAAGGAGTATGATCTAAGATGACAATTTGACAATAAACCCAGCATTTATTCATCTGGAACAAAATCATCAAACTGCAAAACACCACTTTTCTGGATTCCAAATCTTGGTTTTGAATTAAAGGTTAACAATGCATCAGTTTAAGTTGTCAAGATGCTTCAGCTTTACGGCATCTCGCGATTGGTTCTATCGCTATTCCTTCGGCAATGCTGGCCTTCGTTCAATTAGGACTGATCTCGGCGATGGCACCGTCATGCACTGTTGGGTCCCAAAAATCCACAACGATTCAAGGCCCAACCTTCTTCTCGTCCATGGATTTGGTGCCAATGCGATGTGGCAATATGGCGAGCACCTACGCCACTTCACATCTGGATTTAACGTCTATGTACCAGATCTAATCTTCTTCGGCGAATCCCACACAACCAGAAACGAGCGGACGGAGTCATTCCAGGCTGAATCGGTGATGAAAATGATGGAGGCCCATGGTGTGCCAAGAATGAGCCTGGTAGGCATAAGCTACGGTGGGTTCGTGGGGTATAGTATGGCGGCACAGTTTCCAGAAAGAATGGAGAAGTTGGTGTTATGCTGTGCTGGTGTTTGCTTGGAAGAGAAGGATTTGAAGGAGGGTTTTTTTAATGTTTCAGATTTGGATGAAGCATTGAGCATTTTGTTGCCACAGACGCCTGAGAAATTGAGGGAGTTGATGAGGTTTTCCTTCGCCAAGCCTGCAGGCAGGTGGGTGCCAAGTTATTTTCTCACAGATTTCATCCATGTAAGCTTCACTTTCTCAATAACACTTCACTTGTTCTAATTCTATGCCTATGTTTGGTTATGGTTTTACTTTTTTTGGTAAGAAAAGGATTGCGATTACAATCACTTTTATTCGACATTCAACGGATTTAAAAATTGAATTCCAGCAACCATTTTCTCATCTCGAGCAGAGGAATTCTTTGTATCCAAAGACAGATTACGATTATCTGCAACATTTTAGTAATTCCCTTTTCTTGATTTAGAGAAGAGAAGTTCTGAAACTTTTGATCGATTAGGCTTCTCATCATTGCTTATATATGAATGTAATTTGTTGACTAGGTAATGTGTACGGATTATCTTGAAGAGAAAAGAGAGCTGATCGTGGCAATACTAAAAGACAGAAAACTCTGTAACCTTCCTAAGATCACACAGGTTTAAGCTTCTTCCATTTCATATTTTCAACCATTAGTGCCAACCTGATATTATATTAGCCTTATTTGTTCTACTTTTTCTATATTGATTGATTTAACCATTTTTTCCTTCTCTCTTAAAGCGCGTATTAATAATATGGGGAGAAGAAGATAAGATATTCCCTTTGGAACTAGGCCACCGCTTACACAGGTTAGTAGAATAATGTTATTTACTCGATTTTTTCACAAACAAATTAAGAGGTTATTACACGTTTTTTTTTTTTTTAAATTTTTAAGTATGTTTTAAAAAAAATGTGTTACATAGCGAACCCTGCTTGTGAAGCTTCACTAGGGTCTACCAAAATGCTTAGATCCTAACAACCTTAGCTCACAATAGAAAAAAAAAAAAAAATTAGTGAATGGAAAAAAAAAACCCTTAAATCCGGAGTTCAGTTTGAGTTAATCTCTAGTAAGTCTAGAGTTTAAATCTCAATACTTGCATCCTTTCTTTTATTTCAGATATAATTTCTAGATTCAACAAGTTAAATTATAAGGATGACGCATACACTTTAATATATATTTTAAAAAAAAAGTTAAAAAGAACTAAAAATTAATGCATACGAGGGTCTTATAATTCTACTTCTGAAATAAAATACTTTGTTGCCAAAATATTGAAGACTAAGTCTTGAATTATTGGTGTATTATATGAATTTGAATTTGAAATTGAATTTAATTTTGTGACTGATAAATTGTATGTTTCAATTATGTGGTGGCATAGGCATGTCGGGGAAAATGCAAAGATAATAGTGATTAAGAATGCAGGGCATGCTGTTAACATAGAAAAGCCAAAGGAGTTCATCAAGTACTTAAAATCTTTCCTTTGTGATTCATCTGATCCTCCTGAATCCCAACCTCACAGTGCTTTATTCTAAAATTCATTTTGGTCCTAATGCAGACCTCAATTAAAATTACAATATTACTTTCTTTTTTTTCTTTTTCTTTTTTTGGTTTTAATTCTTTTTGTATGGAGAAGATTTTTCAAGACCTTGACTTAGATTTATGCTTTTCAGGTAGTAATTTTTTTTAATAAAAAATATATTATTTTTTAATAAATAAAGCCTTTTTGTTTAACCAAGAAGCAACATAGGTTGCTACCGTCCAAACATAGATGCTATATCGATACTATAAAGAAACGAAATATGAAATCATACGAGCAAGGTCTATAAAAATAAAATGAGATCAAACCGATTAATTTTTTTTTTGGTTCAATTTCGGTTTTAATCGATTGATAATCGGTTGAATTAGTTAGTTCGTTGAAACAAAATTTTAAATATTTAAAAAATAATTTTACTGTCAAATGAAAATTAAATATAGTAAATAATTAATAAAAATATATATTTGACTTTATAATATGATCTTTAATAAAAAAAATAAGAGGTTAAAGGTTTAAATTTCAATAATTACAAAAGAAATAAAAAATATACATCAAACCAATATTTTATCAGTTTTTCCATTTTTTTAACCAATTAAATTAGTTTTCTACCGATAGAACTTATACCTAGTTTTATATATTATACCAGACCGGGCAATTTGTCGTTCAGTCCCTTGTTTTTATCCACACATACAAGCATTTAATCCCTAATTATTACAAAACTTTTGTGATTTGAATGAAATAAGTAGAATTTGAATGATGAATGAAAAGAAAATAATAAAATAAGAAAATAAAATTCTAAATTGTTAAATTAATAAATTATTCTTATTATTGTAGACACTTAATTTTGTTCGAACCATTTTCCGTAGACCTAAATAGTCAAGACTGAGAACCTAGTGACCTCCTCTAGGGGGTTGGACATTTTCAAGACCTATTTAATCATATCTAAATGGTTGCATATGCACTGTGCATTTCGAGGGCTATAGAGAATAAATCTCGAGTAAAATGAATGAATATTCAAGAGAAAAATTAGTTTTTAAATATTTTCTTGTCAAATTTTAAAATTTATTTTTGCAGATGATATCATGGTCAAATTTCTCATTTTCAAAAATTTTTTGATATTTTTTTTTGTAAAATTAAGAAAGTCGACTGTCGTATATTTTTATCGATACCTATGCAGTATTTATGTCATACCCATTCCAAAAAATCAAAAACATTCAAGAAAAAAAAAATTATATTGACATTTTATACTATTAGGTGTCAAGTTGTTAAAATTATACATTAATTTTGAATTTTTCACAGTACCGTAATGTTATGCTCGTGAAATTTTTTTAGTAAAATTTGTTCCGAATTTTAGGTTTTCATCTTTGTTACTTTTATAGATTAATATTTTAAGAAATGTGTTGAATTTATTTCATTTTTATAAATTTGACCACATTTTTAAAATTTTCTCGATTCTAAAATATGAACTTTTTATCTGTAAAATTGTTTTAGAGTTTAGAGTTTTAAATATTTTTACTTATTTCAATAAAATAACTTGAATATAGATTTTTGAAATTCTGATTCATTTTTATTAAATATCAATTTTCTTTCGTAATTGAGTTTTCTCATAAAATTTTATGAGTTTAAAATTTTTTAATTATCTTTTTTCTGTACATAAAATTTCTCAAAATTTTATTTTGAAATTTGTATATGGAAACTTTATTAATTTTATCTTTTAATGGGCCAATAATTTTTTTTTTCATTTCATGGGCTTTAAAACCATTAATTTTTCTAACAAGCACAACAAGTCCATTAACTTCTTAACAAGTCTAATAAGCCCATTTTAGTTTTTAACAAGCCCAACAAGCCTATTTTAATTAAATTTATTATGTAAAATTTTATTTCTTGAATAAATAAAATTTAATTTATTACAATTTAATCCACAAAATTTGTTTTTATTCAATTTAGATTTTTTTCCGTATCATTATGAAGGCTATTGATTAGATGATGAGTCAAACACCATGACTAAGACAAAATGACAATGACATTAATTAATTCTTACCTAAACTAAAAAATCCATTAAAAGGGAAAAAATTAAAAATATATATAATGATAAAAGGAAAAAAACACAAGAAATTCGGCCAAGAACACAAGAAATTCAGCCAAGGAGGGATTTTATCCCCTTGGCCAATCCTCCCTCTTATCAATAGGGGGAGGACTTTTCAAGAAGGGTCTAATGGCTTCCATGCCAAATTTGGCATTTTTCCTTAAGAAATTTCAAGTTTATTAAAATTTCAAAGCTTTAAAGGTAGTTTCATTGAGTTTTGCTCATCTTCTTCATTTTCCATTATATTTCATCCTTTGAGTGAGCTTAGTGGTCACTTCTATTCATGGATCTTGATCCATGTTGAAAGGCCAAGTGTTGAAAGCCATGAACAATTTCTTAATTTAGATGTTAAATTTGATTTTTCTTAGCAAAAAATTGATTTTCATCAAGAAAACATATTTTTGTTGATGTGTTGTATTTTATTACGTGAATATGTTCACAATTATGTCATTTTCCTTGATATTTTCATTTGAATATTTGATAAAATATGTTTACATGTCCATATTTCCAGATTTTATACATGACGATGATAATGTAAGCTTGGTAGAAACTAAGATATATGTTGATTATTCATGTATCCATGTTGAGAAAAATTTTTGCTTCTTTGTTGATGATGATTGTAGCCTTTAATGAAACTTTATTCTTGTTTTTCTGATATTTTGTATTATTTTGTAATATTTGGATGTTTAGGTGTCTGAAAATAATTTTTCAACATTTTGTAAGGCCTTGGATAGGTACATCCAAGCTTGGCCTAATCTTGGATGTGTGATTTGATGATTTTTTTGACTTTTTAGTGCTATTTTATAAATTTGGGGAATGTAAAGACTAAATTGCAAAATTTTTTTCCAAGGCCATCTAAGCTTGTCTGAATCATTTGTGAGTGTTTTCATGCATTTTGACATGTTTAAATGTATTTCATATATTTTTAACCTTTTAGGGACCTTTTTGTAATTTTAAAAAATTTAGGGGCTTATTTGTAAAATTTAAAACATATTATTCTAGGGCCAAAATTACTTGGCCGAATGTTCCTTATGACTTTTGGTATGATTTTCATGTTGATTTTGATGAGTATTGTGTTTATTTGTGATCTAGGCACAATTTTACAAAGTTAAGAAACTTTAAGACCATCTAGGAAAACCTTGCATTTAGGGTCAAAGTGGTCATTTCTCATAACAAATTATCCATTTAGGATATTTTGGTCATTTAGAAACATTATTAGCATTCTTAGTCATTTTGAGGCTAAAATGTAATTTTGAGAAACTTAGGGACCTACTAGCAATTTTTGCATTTTAGGTCATATTCGATGTCAAAGCTACCCATTTAGGGGAAAATTGTCATTTCATATCATTACCAAGTCTTTTAGAGTTATCAGGATGCTTTCATGTTAAATGTGGACCTTAGAGATATTTTAGTAATTTATCTTTGAACCAAGTTTTTTATGATCACCAAAATACTTCCATGTTAAAAGTGCATAATAGGGATAGGTTTATCTTCTTATGATAATATCAAATCCTTTAGGGTTATCAGGATACTTTCATATCAAATATAGATCTTAGGGATATTTTAGTAATTTACATTAGAACTAAGTCCTACATGATCCCAATGATACTTTCATGTTGAAGGTGCATAGTAAGAATAGGTTTGACCTTTTATTATGCCATCAAGTCCTTTAGGTTATTAGGATACTTTCATGTAGAAACTATACCTCAAGAACATTTTAGTAAATTACCTTAGAATCGAATTCTTTAGGATTACCAAGATATTTCCATCTCGAAGGTATACTTTAGGTGACATTTTGGTTTCTTCGACCAAACTTGAGTCCTTAAAGTCTAGTTTTGTATTTTTTGTCGAAACTGGGTATTAGGACAAATTTTTATTACTTTTTACCAAATTGAAAATTTTAAAATTAAGGCAATGCCTCCAAGTTAAAGTAGTACTTGAAATTTCTCCAAGCATATGAAAGGGGTTTCACAAATTATGAGATATCTTTTTAAAAACGAAAAAATCAAGATTTTTTTAATTTCATAAAAATAAAACCTTTCATATTCCTTTGGCCTTCCAGTGGGGTGCGAAAAATATTTTGATTTTTGGAAACCTTTTGTATACCTTTGGTCCTCTAGTGTGGTGCGAAAGAGATAACGATAAAACCTTTCATGTTCCTCTAGTCCTTCGATGGGGTGCAAAAGATATTTTGATTTTTAAAAATATTAGAAACCCAAATTTCTTGCACAAAATAATAAATTTTGAAATACGAGAATTATAATTAAATATCGGATATTGAAGCCAAATAAAAATCAAATATAAGTTAACAGTGATTAGTAAGATACTGATTATCAGGCGTCATGAGAGGGATCGATCCTTGCTTGTAATTGTAACCGACTCTCGAACCCTTTCACACAATCTGTGGTATTATCGTAGACCTAGGAGTTTGTTTTTAAGGGTTTCATAACCCTTACAATATGAACTCGGGTAGGTGACCAACCTCACCTAGCCAAAATAGATTGGTAGTGACTCTAAAACAAATGATTGTTTCAAAACGATTATTTAGATTTTAAATTAAGTGAGTGATTCATCTCGATGACTTGGCCTCCTATAAAAATAATGAAAAAATAATGATATAAAGATATATATAATAAGGAAAGAGGGGTACACCGGTCTTAAGTCTGACTGATTAGGTTTCGTATGTCTAGCCATTTTGCAATAATTATACTTAAATTAAATAGTAATAATTAAATAATAATAAAATAAATAAGCTATACTATAGTAATTTTTTGCTTGTTTAGCTTTAGGGAAATTTTAAGTAGATGAAGTATTCCATGCCAAATTCAAAATAACATGAATTAAAGTTAGCTTGCCAATCTTCCACTATTTTATAAATTATACCACTAATAGTTAGTATGTTTTCTAAAACTATTTCGAGAAATCACAAGGGGAAAATGTTTGTTTTTTATCTCCTCTTCACTACACAAAATGCAATCCACATAATTTATATGTTCCTAGTCCTATTCTAGGAGCTTAATAGGATATAAATGAACAAAACGTTCGATGAACAGTTTTATGAATAGTTCGATTTATTTTTATTTATTTTGCCAAATAAACAAACATGAACAAGATTTTGAGGCTTATTTATTAAATGAACTAAATACGAATATAGTATGTTTGTTTCATTTATATTCACGAATAAGCTCATTTATGAATCATTTTAAAACTCGTTTAATAGCTCATTTGTTGTTCGATTATAATATAATTAATACTATTATTTGTGTTTTATTTATTTATAATTTATATTTAAAAATAATAAACATATTTGTTTATTTCTTTGTTTAAATTTGTTAGATTTGTTTATTTATTATTCATAAACATGTTCGATTATATGTTCATAAATATGTTTATCTAGTATTTACCAACAAGTTTATTTAATTTAAATGGATGAACACAACACACCAAATTTTAAACAAACTAACATGAACACAAATTTAAAACTCTTCACGAACATGAACCGAACATGAACATACTCAAAAATAAACAAACAAACTTGAACAAAGGTCTATTCATTTAAGCTTAATGTATTTATACCCCTAGAGCTTAGGTTGCTCTTTGTTGGCAAAGCATAGTCATTCAAGACAAAAATTAAGTTATCTAAATTCAATGTAAATGACGAATGCATATATATATTTTTTTAAAAAATAAAAATTTATTGTTTTAGCCAAACCCTTTTTGAGTGGGGTGTCAAATGATCTACCACCTTACTCTAAACCTTCTAATAGCCTTTTTGTGATCAGCGAAACTCCAAGGTTTTTAACTGTAGTGATGGAGTTGGAATTTAAAGTTAGGGCCCAAATAAAATAAAATATATATGTACCATAATAAATTTGGATAGCATATAATTTTCATTATGTAAGTTATTATTTTACAAAACAATATTATGTGACTCCAACAGCATGTCCTTTTTTATAAAACTTTAAATGTGAAATATATGACATTTCATGTATGTAAAAGTGATGAAGCACATCCTTGTTTGCAATAAATCATTAAGTGAAACATTTCAATTATATATAAAAAGTTTAAATACTTAAAGAAAAAGTAAAATGATGCAATAATCGAATCGGCTGAAACACCAATTCTTACTTTAATAGCTCCATTCAATTGTTTTATGATATTAAATGATTAAGAAAAATTAAAATAATTAAGTTAAAAAAATCAAAATAAAAAAATTATAAAAATAAAAAAAAATAATATAAGCAATATACAAGTCCATTTTAAGTTTACAAATTATAACAAAAAAATTAAAAATCAAAACTTTTAAAGACCCAAACAACAAAATACAAAGTGCCGTAGCAACATATTAATAATAATTATAATGAGTCAGGTTCTCAACTTAAAGTCTAAAATATAAACAAAAAATTCAAAATCCAAAGTTACAAAACATAAATGAACTAAAATAGAACAACTAAAAAAAATTTCAATTTTCTTCATCAATTGTATTTGCATCCTGATCATTAGTATTTTCACCGCCATAAGATGAAAGGTCAAGTCCCTCGTATGCCATGAAAACATCATCATCATCATCATCATCATTATCAATACAAGTCTATTTCCAGTGTTTGCTTGATCTAGCAAAAAAATAAATATGATGAACGTAGTTTGATTGCTACTTATTTATCAATATCAATTTTAAATGAATTTAACTTTCAAATTTCAAATGCAATTACTAGCCATCAACATTTTTATTTTCTCATCCTTTAACAACCATATTTTCTAACTCTTCAAAGTTCAAATGAAGGTTCATCCTTAATGATCTAAGAATCGGTATTGAAGATACATTCATAATCAATAAGATCTAAAGATGGTTTCTTGTAAAATGTTTTACGAATTAGAACAATATAATCAAATTTTAAACAACATAAATAAATAATAAAAATTGTTTCAAATCAATTAAAGGTGAATAAAGTATTGCTTATAATTCCATACCTATTCTCCAAATGAAGATTATAGTGTACAAAAATAAGATTATTTGGCCTTTAATATTCTAACCTATTTCTTTGTTTTATGTGTAATCTTTCAAATAGACTCTAATTTCATTCACAAACAAAGGATAAAACTATTTGACAAAATTCATATAGCTAGTTTTTGCAAATTAAGAGCACTATTTCTAAAAAACCTTAACCACACATCTAAAAAATTAAAACTTCATATTATTTCAATATATTTATGGATTGGATATTAATCTATTTTAGTTAGCCTTGTAGTTTTGTTATAAGTAAGAGTTAGCTTACATTTGAAACTACCTTTATACTCTTAAAAAAGAAAAGTCATCCGTCAACTTTTTGCTACCACATGAAAATTTTGTTATCGACTACAGTTAAAATCCCATCAATGGCATTTAGATTTTGAAATAGTTTTACTTATGATATTGAAAGATCAAATTCAACCAATAAATAACAACATGAAGATTTTGATAAAGTTGATGCTTCCATATCTCTCATAAAATCAAAATATAAGGCTCATACAATCTCTTTTTATACTTAAATTTTTCCTTGATAATCTTGTTTGTCCTCACCATTCTTTCATAAAAATAACCCAAAGCAAGTGTTTTTATTAAAATCCATATTTCTCAACAATCATACAAGTGGAGACACAATTTTCCTAATCACTAAGCACTTGTTCCAAAATTACTTGTCCAAAATAATATTCCACACTTATTTTGCTTTCATTGATTTGGACACATTCCAATCTTTAAACTCTTTAAAAGTAACCATGCCTTGCAAATCACAATTATGATCATGAAAACTCTTTCAAGAAATAAAATTTGTAGTAAAACATGGATCACCAAGTCATACAATATCTATCCACCTATCCTTTTTTCTTAAACAACTCAAAGTCCACTTATGATTGTACACAAAAATAGTAATAAAAAAAGCACGTTGAGCTAAACTTTCCATATGTGGTATTTTAACAATATCCTTTAAAATCAAATTCAAACAATACTAAACACGTTGACCATAAAATATTAAGATACTTCTCATTAAGTAATCTCATTGGCAACATTATCTGTAACAAGATGAACCTCAGTGCATAGACCAATAATCTTAGTAAAAAAATTATAAAAAGTTTGAGCATATGAAACCATGCTTGATACTTCAACAGATTTGATGAAGCATATTCTTTTTGGACAATACATAAGGAAATTGATCAACAATCTTTGCCTCATATCTTTCCAACCATCTCTCGTTATTATGCATCCACACTCAGCCCAAATGCTTCTATAAGAATCAACAAGCATTGGAATTCTTTTTTAAGTCCTTTAGTAAGATGGTTCAGAAAGCATAGTATGTAGAACCTACATGCATGATATAGCATCAATCATTAGTTGGAAATAAAATGAATTTGTAGCATTCATTAGTATATAAGCACTATACAAAAAATGCAATAGCTAAGTCCACTTAATGCCACTTCTCTTTGCTTTGTAATGCAGCCTTAATAGGAGGTTATAATCTAAGATTAATGTCAGTAAGGAAACAAGAAGCAATGTTTAAACTTTTTTTTGTCTTTTTGTTAATGAACCTTCGCCCTCTTTTGGAATTCTAAAATTTCCTTCCAATATGTCATCAATCCAAATGGATCCATTGATTACCTAATCATTTGGTTCTCTTTTTTTTTTTTTTTTGTTCTTGAAATTTATTTAACTTTTCTTGCATTCTAAAACAAATAGCCATAAGAAATTTCTTACATAGCCCAATATCACCTCTTTGGCTAGCAAGATAAATTATCATTTTATTGATGTCTTCATCTTTCACAACTTTAGAACAAAAAATACGTTTGTACATCTTTTACCCATCATTACTACTTGATTCCATAAATTAGCCCAAGCAAGATCATTTGAATGAATAGATCAAGAAGATTGATTCATACTACGCCTAAATGGATTCATTTCTTCCTTAAACATTTTTTTCTTTCTTTCTTGTTTTTGAAATTCATTTAAATTTTCTTGCTTTCTGAAACAAACATCTATAGAAACTTTTTTACATGGACTATTATACCTTTTTGGCCAACAAGATGCATTTTTATTCTATTGATTCTTCACCTTACATTAACTTTAGAATAAAATGTATATGTGTACATCATTTTCCCATCATTACCTCTTGACTTTATAATATAAGCCTAAGCAGGATCAAATTTTGAATGAATAGATCAAGAAGATTGGTCTAATAATTGTTGACTCGATGGTGCAAAACTATTAGTGGTGTCCATGCTAGTGCACAAATGTAAACAAAGTTGCATGCATTATTTCATATATAAAGTATAAACAATGTCATATCATATTTGTCAAATAATTTTATTTAATATAAAGATATACCATTAAAACTAAAAAAATATGACTGACATATCATATTTTGCTAGACCTTATTATTAACTAATTTCCTCTAAAAAACATGATATGCTTCAAATATATATAATTTCATAACTTTATATAACTTGAGTATGAATTTCATATGCTTTAAAAACTTAAAATTATGAATTTAACGTGTTTTAAAAATTTAAAGATTTCATTAAAGAAAGATTCTCCTTCAAAATCTAAGACTAACAAGAAGGTGAATTATCTCAAACTATTTCTTAAACTTATACACATATTTTATAAAAGTTCGAACAATTTAGAAATTGGAAGCATAGTTTATTATTTAGTTTATAACTCATAAATGATGGAAACAAATTCAAGGTCTAGTTTTCTTGGCTAAGAAAATTGTGCTACATCTATATCTAAGGCTAAAACAACAACAAAATAGAAGACAAGGCAAAAGGTCATCAAAAACAAAAATAAATGGTGATAAAGAAACAATATCCAAACTTCTGATAAGTACAAGAAAGGCTCTGTAAACTTTGAAAGTAATAACGAATGTATCGCTTTTGCATTTAAAAGGAAACGGTAGCATTTGTTAAACTATCAATGCTTTTGCAAATGAAAAGAAAGTTTTTAGTTTCATTTATATATGAAGAGAGAAATTTCTCTTCGTATGCGGGAAGCAAAAGTTAATTTCTTTACATATGCAAATAAAGATACTTTTGCAAGAATTGAGATTTAAAAACCCTTAAAAAAATTAAAATATTGGCTATAATTCTGACTAATAATATGATATAAAATAACCTAATTTCACTCAGATAAATCAATTCATGTTAATTCATGTTATAAAAACTACTACTAATAATATCTCAATTGAATGCCTTTCTAAACAACGAAAAGCTCGTAAAAAAGAAAAGCAAAGACAAGCAATAACTTAGATTGAAGAAAACTGAGAATCAATAGCCTTGCAAGATGCTGAGAGCTTGAGATAAAAAAACTGAGAAGAAACTAGAAGAACACTTTTATATCTTTGCTTGATGGGTTTAAAAAATGACAGATTACAAATCGAAAAGAACTAACCTAGACAGAGGACCTAAAGTTGGCAACAACCACCTGCAACTATTACTTTATTTTTTTTAGAAGAAGTCAAAAAAAATAAAAACCTTAAGGATTTGTAAGGTCGGAGAGGGTGGAGGAAGCTTGAGCTTCTCTGTATGATATGTTGATGGTGGGGCATGGTGTATTGTAGACAACTAATTTTATCCAGGCTCATTTCAAACAATCCATGCCTAGTGGGAGTCTTTTGGATGAAATGCATTCATTTATCTTTTCAAACCAAATTATAACCTCTTGGTACTTAATTAGAAGGTAATAAAATAAAATAATAAACATAAAAAAGATGATGATTGTTAGGTGCTATGTCATTCTTTTAAGGAAGGTTTAAAATACCTATGGACCATATTGAACAATATAAAATAAAATGTTATTTTCTTGAAATTCAAGAAAATTTATGATATATTTAGTTAATATATCGATACATCATCATGTTTTGATCGTTCCAAGCCTAGATCATGCATTGTATTAGATACAAGGTCATATTGTATCAATACAATGTCATTGTTTCATGGATTTTTGGTTCTGAAAGCACCTGCATCAATATAGACACCTATGTATCAGTACTGCATGAAAATGTTTATCATGAGCAAGCTTCTTCACATAAGTTTTCTTACATTTCTTTTTTCAATGGCCTTAGAACACTTTATAACCATACAAGAGATCTTTCACAAATATTTTTGCATCAAAACATAGGCATGAGATCCATCCACATGAATTAAGCCATTAATGCTTAAACAAGCTTAAGATAAATGAGATTAATACTTAAATCATACATGGGAAGTAACTGGAATCTAGTTTGGTTGTCCTTTGACTATTTGAGTCTAGTTCAGTTAAATTTTAGTGGATAGCTATTTTGAGTTAAAATTAAAACATCTTTTTCACATGGAACCAAGATATGACCAGTTGGAGTGGGATTCTCTTTAAGGGCATGTAGCTGAGATTGTCCACCAAACTCAGCTGAAAACATGCTCCATTTAGAAGGATTTTAGCTCTTGATTAAACCACCTAGCTTGATAAAGAGATTACTTACAATTAAGCTTGGTTGAGTTACCAAGTTTTCAATAAAAGTTCATAGGGATAAAAACCATCGGCCAATGGAGGTTTTTATTCCCTTGGACGTCCAACATAGAGGGCGGGTCAATTCTGAGCAAAGAAAAGCAGAAAAGAACAACGAGAAAGAAAAAATAAAAAAAAAACATAAAAAATAAGTTTCTTCAAGCCTAATCCAAGGTGGTTTCTTCACTTGTTTTCTACTTTGTTTTTGATCATTTTTCTTTTTATCTTATATGGGCTTGAGGATTCTAAGCCGTGTTAGGGTGATAATTTGAGATAAAGGTGTAAAAACTATTTTATGGCCAAATCTTAAGCTATTATCTTCAAATATTTTTTTTTGGTTTTCTTTGTTGATTTTTTGTTAAAAGTTTTCTCAAAAATCATCTTTCCATCAAGACAATTTGTTTTCTAAGTGTTCTATGCCAAGTTTCTAGTTTTTTATGTAATTTTTTGTTTTCTAAGTGTTCAAGTTTTTTTATGGTATAACTCCATTTAGGCTTTTTATACTACTTATATGTTATTCCGTGTATGATACTTGCATTTTACATCTTTTTCATGCATTATTGTTATCATTCCCATGTTCATGCATTTTTCCATGCAAATACCATAACCATGGCAACATTACCATACATGTTGGTGTACTTATGTATGTTCATGTTGATGGGCTATTTTATGTTTAAAATAATATATGACTTGCATTCTATGACATTTTCATATGTTATTATCATGATGCATATTGTCCATGCATTTTCCATTAATATATTGTGATTATGGCAATGTTATCATACATATTAGTAACTCTAAGCATCTTTATGTTAATAAGGTATTTTGTGAGTAAAAATCATATATTATGCCATGCTTTGATGTGTATACAACAAACAAAATGTTTATAGGTTCATTTAGGAGTGCTAAAGGCTTAAAAAAACCATTTTTCATTTTTTCTAGAATGTTTTCATGCATATTAAAGATTACTATGTCACTTCCTGCATATAGATATATTTAAGTCATTTATTTGTGAAATTATTGTGCAATCTCATGAATCTTAGAATCATTTTAGTAATTTGTCATGTTATAAGACCATTTATGCAATTTCATGCATCTTAGGGTTATTTGAGTTTTGCTATGTTTTAGAACCATTTATGCAATTTTATGCATCTTAAGGTAACTTTGGTAATTTGCTATGTTTTAAGACCACTTATGCAGTTTTATGCATTTTAATGCCATTTAAAGCAATTTTCATAGATTTTCATGCAATTTCATGTATTTTAGAATATTTAAGTCATTTTCCATGATTGGGGTTATTATACAAAATTTTATGCATTTAAATCATTTTCTATACTTTAGGGACCATTCTATAATATTCACGCATGTTAAGTCTATTTATATTTTTTTTTCCATATTCAAAGGATCATTTTGTAATTTCATGCATTTACTTTGGAGTCATTTTCATGATGTTATGTTTTTAATTTAATGTGTTAATATGTTTTTTATAATACAATAATTTTTCACAAATTCAAGAAATATCCTCTAGTTAAAGTAGTCCATAAGTATGTTTTCAGTATATGAAAATCACCTCATCAATCATTTTTAATCTTACTTAAACAAGTAAATTGAAATTTTTAATTTTCCAAAAAGTAAAACTTTCATATTCTTCTAGGTTTTCTGGAGGGGTGTGAAAAATATTTTTAATTTTCAAATTCGATAAAAACCTAATTTACTTTTAAATGAAAATTAATATTAATATCAAATCCTCAAAAGATAAACTTCAGTAGGTGACCAATCTCACTTAGACAAAATAGATTGGTGGTGACTCTGAGTTATTTTGTCATTTAATAATGATCATTTAAGGTTAAGTCATATGTGCTATTCATCCGACAATTAAGTTTTATCCCAATATGAGAAAATAAAATTGTTTAAATCTAGTGTGTTAGACTCGCGTTCGTCATGTTACAACACGTATAGGAGAAAATAAAAATAAAAAAAATGTGTTTTAATCTTAAATTTTTGTTTCATAATAGATTTGTATGGGTATAGGAGAAATGGGTTCTATTTGGGCTTTTCAGATTAAAATAATTTTAGGTTTAAAAAATTTTATGTTTGTGTTAAAAAAAGCTTAACGATGCATAAAATATGTTCAATCTAGTTTTACTGATTTTTCCATCAATTTTTTTATATCGATTCTTGATTTTTTATATGTTCCTTTTGGTTCGATAAAAATTTAATTATATATATCAATAAACTATTGGACCAGCCATTTCTCAATTGAATCATTTTTTATCCAATTTTTACATCATCGCTTTTATTCACAGTTATGCACAATGTTCTTCCATAAAAATAGAATCATCTAGCATCAAATATAAATCAAGTTTTAACACTTTCTTTCCCAACGTAAAAAAGATTATCCATATAGAATTCATATTCCATGTTATTAAGAAGTTTGTCTTAACAATCTTCTTTGTTAAAATTGCATTTTTTTTTAGTGGTTATATTAGAAACTCAAAAAATCAATATAAGACAAATCAATCTATATAAGAAAAAACACTTATGACATTTGCATCTTTACTAATCTTGACATAATTAAGAAATTATAAAATCTTACAGCTTAAGATGATACATTGAGATTACAATTTTTTTTATTGTTTAGTGAAATTAGAAGGATAATATTCTTTTCAACAAGTTAATAACTATCATTAGGCTACAATATTAAAAAAGCCTTTGAGATTCAAGGCTATGCTAAGAGTAAGAACTTATTCATTAAATCTATTATTTCACTCAAATAGTTAAGAATTTGTTGTAGCATTAAATATATCCACTTGATAATTTAGACATTGTGTTGACAATGACCAAGTTTCATCACATCACTTTTCATACAAGCTAGTGATATCATCTTTCGTTTGTTGACACAAAAATAACACGTATACTAAACAATAAATATTTGTTATTGATGCTTATATATTAAAAATTTGATCATCTAATTTTAGGTGATTTTTAGTTTGATTATTCAATTATAAAAAATTACGATTTGATTTGTACCATTTATGATGTTGTCTATTTTATCAATGAATTATTGGTCTCTAAAAACATGTTGACATGGTAATGACTACATTTATGTCAAATATTATGTGACATTGCCACATAATCTATCATGTCATCATATGTCGTTACAATTAATAAGATTAGAAATTAAAAATAAATTAGAATTTTTTAGTCACTTAACTTTTCAAGATTTTTTTTTTTAATTTTGATCATTCAAATTTTATTTTTGAAAAATTATAATTTGATCACTAAAGTTTATAAGATTTATTAATATTTTGGTTTTCCTTATCAATGGTTCATTTTTTATTAGATTTAAAATTACTTGATTATATTATTTATGAAATTTAATATAATTTTATCTATTATTTTGTTACTTAAATGTCAATGTACAAGATAACACTCAAATAAGTCTTCAAAAATTTATAAAAAATAAAAATAACCACTTAATATTTTTATGCACGTAACTAAACTATGAAATTTTATTTTATTATAATTATACCATTTAAATTTGAAAAATAGATCAATATTATCCAATTGCCAATATTGCTTTTTTCGCTTAACTTATCCAAGTAAATTCAAGTATGTCATATATCATAATGTCAAGATCCTATTATAATGAAAATTCATCATTTTAATTTCAAGTAATAAAATATTAAAAGAAATTAATGACAAAAGTAATAAAATAATTTGTTATATTAAGTTTCAAAAATCATTATAAAACTACGATGATGATGACATATTAATAATTTCTTTACAAAAGCTTGTGAGCAAATTGTGAAATTTTTAAAGTTAAATGATTAATGAAAACCTTTAAAAAGTTAAATGATGCCAAATTCTATTTATCTTTCAAAATTTATCATGCAATGTGGCATTTCAAATGATATGGTAATCGTATGTGATGTTTAACAAATGATGTGGCAATCCCATGTTAACATTTGATTAAATATTAAAAGAAGGTAACATAAATATTTGTAATAATATTGTAACTTTTCATAGTTACATGACCACAATAAATGTCATCTAAATTTAGTAGTAAGATATATAATTCATCCAAGATTTTTGGTGTAAAAAATATATAGACAAAGGTAAGTAAAAGAAAGGAGAATTGTAAGATCATAATTAGCATATACCATTTCTTTTATAACAATGACAACAAAGCTTTAGCTAATGCATAGAAATGGAACAAGGATAATATATATATATATATAATAACCTATCTAAGGTAGAAATATTAATACCTTGTTTGAAAAAAAAAAAAGAGAAAAAAGAAACAAAAATGTAACGATACTTCTGATAATAATTTGTTAATAGCATATCCACCACACTTTATAATTGGCAAATGTTAAATACTGATAATTAAGCTAAGTCTTACGTCACAAATCTCATATTAGAAAAATATGGCATGAACATTGTACCTATAGGTTTTTTCCACCTAAAAGGCTTTTTTTTTGGGTTAGATATGAAAACATGTGATAAGTGATATTAGCAGCTATCCATATTTTTATTACTATCAAATCCTATGAAAGATACCAAGGTCAAGATACGTTTGAATGAAAGTGAATCCCTCTTATTTACAAATAAAATAACCATTACAACAAAGGCGTACAATTAAATAGGAAAGAATTTCATGTTTCCCACATTAAAAAAAGCTAAGATGAGTTTAAAAGTCATCAAATTTTTTCTCCACCTAAAAAACCTGTCTTTTTGATAACTTTTGATGATATAAAAGTTTTTAATAGTTCAAAGCTATAATCATGTTGCTTATTGTGACATAGATATGCTACAATGTTGATTAATTGTTCATTCACTCTAATTGCAAATTTTGCAACTTTGCTATCCATTACTAGCTTGCTCGATGTTCCATTAGCCAGACCATAATAACGTTTCTTCGATACATTCCCAAAATGACAAGACTAGTTCTCTTAAGCCTAATACCATTACAAGTCACCATTCACAGATATTATGTGGCTTATACCACATAGTATCAGCTATTTTAATAAATTATTAACTATCATAACTTTATATTTATTATTCTTACAAGTTTTTTATAAGAGACAAACTATATTTTAAAATAAACTAATAACTAAGAAAATGTATTTAAGCGACACATAAACAATGCAAACGTAATAACTAAGAAAAATATAACAAATGTGTGCTCATCAATAGACTAATATAAATTTAATAGAAGATTAAAAGTTACCCCAAATTAAATAATTCTTACCTTTGAAACTCATATATGGCTTAACAAAATGTGTTGATCATTCATAGTTGAACCAATGCTTTTTTTTCTTTTCATTTGTATAATATAAAAGTAAAACTAGAGCACTATTTACTGCATCAAGTTATATAGAAAGTTAGGCTTGCAGGTTGGATACATATAACCAATCGAATATGATAATACATCAAAATCAATAGCATGTTTGAATTGTGCCTCACACTATGCATAATAAGTTATAAGCAAATACATAGAAGCCATATTTAACATTTCTGATTTAAACTGATCTAGGGAACTATAAGCACTTTATACATTTGGATTATTAGGCAAATCTATTGAAACCTCTAGCAATAGGGGAAATACTTGTACCCCTCAAAAGCTAAATTTAATCTTACTCTATTTCATCCAACCTTAGTTCATCAAATCTTGCTATATTATCATGCCTCTAATCAATGCTGTATAAAACAATTCTCCTTTTGTTACACATAGACCATTAAACTAGTTTTTCTTTAATGATATAATTTTAACCAATAATTTCTCCTAGATGATTTATCATTCATAAGAAAACTATGATATTTAAACTCCAATAGTGCTAGACTATTATTGGTAAATGATTTATCATATAAGTAAGACAATCAATAAGTTAAATTTGTATCATAACAATAATTAATAGTTCACATACATAACCATATTCCATGCACATAGAGATATCTAAAATAAACTAAATCATAAACACTTTATTTTCATTTAAGCTTATCCATTGGTTGGGCAAGTTATGACCCCAAAGTTGCAAAATTTTTTTACTTTGGCTGAAGTCAAGCTTAGCTGAAATCAACTCAAAAGCACATTTTACTCTTCATTATATAATTAAAATATAAAAATGTTATTTCTATATTTTGTTTTTAAAATTTTTACAATTAAATTTAAATAAAAAATATTATTTTTACAGTTAATTCAAGATAAGTCGAGTTGACCTAAAATTTATAAAGACCTAGTCGAAAGCTCAACTAGTACATGTTAGGCCTACCTACTTGACCCTTGGATAGATCTAGATGTAAATATTTGTTTTTGAATATATATATTTTTTAAAGTAAACATTTTAAAACATCTCATAAAAAAGTAATGAGGAAACAACTTTAAGTTTTGATAAATCAGATCAACAAATGCATAGCAAAAAAGTTTATGGATGGCAATTATAGAACCAAATTTAGCAATTTGCACTGAAAAAGTGAAGGGTAATTATTTATCAAATAAGTGTCATAAAAGTTCTGGTAAACAGTACAACAATCTCAAAGTTTTACACCATATTATAGTGATAAAACAATAAAAATAATAGAAAAAATGGCTTTATATCTTATGATTTGGTGCCATTGTATCCTTTACTGATTTTAATCAGGACTTTGATGATTCACGTATTTTGCCCAGAGTACATTTTCTTCATATGTTTGACTTATAATCTCTAGTGCAACATTGTCTGTTGATCCATAACTATTAACTCAACATTCTTATCGTTATCCACTTCTTCAAATTTAAAATGCTCCTTTATGCCAACATCAACTAAATTGACATTATTCTCAACATCAGAATCGCCTTAATCAGCAAAGAGAGTAAGTTGCTTTCAAAACCTAGTTACTATTGAAAGCAAGAATTTTCAAGTTTACCAACACAGAATGTTAAACTATGTTTTTTAGACTAAAGTTTAGATACATTACCACTTTGTCTATCCAAAGATGTGAAAGTTATGGTTTCAAAAAAAGAATTTATATTCATGACATTGTTGGCTTCATCAATCTTTTTTGTCTTTCCATCAATGACCATAAGGTCATTGGTTTATTGACATAAATTTTGAATCACTTTTATATTAGTCATGTCACCTTCTATTCTTGGTACATTAAAAAGCGAATCAGAATTCATTTCATGATCAATATTAAGAGCATGAAATTTTGGATTAAAAATTTGCATTCAATTTATCAAAATTTAATCCATCAATGATTTTGTAACTAGGCACAATTATAGTAGTTTCAATAATAAAATTCTGAGTAATTTCTATTAAAACATCCATTTTAGAGATCCTTATTGGTACCTCAATTCTCTTTGGAAAAGTTAGAAAATCAGGTGAATCTTTAAATTTCTCTCACAAAGTTCATAAAATGGTTCCTACATGACCATTAAATCGACACTATTTATAAAATAACTTATGACCAATGATATCTTCAAAATAATATTCCATTTCATAGGCACCAAAAAGAAGTTTTTTTTTTTTTTAAGCATGCACTTATGATGCTTTATTCCACTTTTTGTCACAAACCTAAGCACAACAATAGGTACCTTAGAAAACTTCAATTTTTTTTTTTTAATTATCAAAGTCAAAACATACTATATTTATTCTTAATTTTCTTTAAATATAAACCTAAGTACCAATTCTCCATCAAAGAACTTTGACACTTGGTTTTTCTTTATTGAAGCTCAAACTCTAAAAATGGCACATCAATTTTTATTTTTTTTATTTTATTCTCTAATCCTTTTTCTTCTTTTTCTTTAGTCTTTTCTTTTTCTCTATTTTTCTTTTAAAACAAAACTCTAGTTATATGTTTAAAAATAAAGTAGACGCACCATTTCAATTTTAAAAAATAGAGCAATGTTTACTTTATTTCTAAGTTAAAAAACAAAGCAAATAATAACATGTTATTATTATAAAAATAGAGCAAATTTTCCTCGCATGCAATACAACAAAACAATGACATATGAGCTTTAAGGTTGTTCTACAAGGTTTGAGTCAAAATATCAAATTAAGATTTACATTTAAACCCTAAATGTAAATTTTCATAAAACATTGTTTCCAACCCTAACCTTTCATCACCCCCAAGATTAAGACCCTTGTCTCTACTAAAACCATTCAATTGAAAAATCCAAAAAATCAAATTAATTTGAAGATTGGAAGCCAAATCATTTCACTAGACCAAGGTGTATATTGAGAATCATGTCTTCAACTCATTAATCAATTTCCATAATAAATATGTACAACTAATACGCTGTGACAAAATAAAGAAAAAAAATGACAATAAGTAGCTTGCTTGCCTCAATATAAATAATAAAATACTTATTACTAAATGTTATGATTTTGGGGCATAAATGTCAATCATGACACAAAGCTTAGACCAATGCCAACAGTTATCAGCCATCATTCGCTATGATGCTAGTAGCTCCTTTTATTCTATGAGGTTTGGGTGCATGAACTAATGAACGTAATTCCAAGTGCCTAAAGCTATTAGTATTAACCATACATTATAATCTTAGTAAATCGTTTGACTTTAATCTAAAATATCAAAATTTGAATTGAATACTAGCAATATTTTATATCAATCTTATCGTCACTGTCTACTATAAAATGTTGTCTTCATGCAGTTTGCCTTGTTTTTCTTTATTAATTATACAAATGAGAACTTATCATTTGTTTTGTTTTGTTTTTTGTTATGTAGTATTGTACATAAAGATGGATTGGATACTACAACCATTTGTATTACTCGGCCTATTACACCTATCTTTTTTTTTGTTTCTTAAATTGTTACAAGAAATTTCAAATGACATATAATACTCTTAGTTTAAGTGAAAATAGTAAAAAAGATCTTAGGTGAAAGTACAATTTTTTAATGAACCAAAAGATCTTACTTGCATGTTCTGTTAAAAGACTATAAAAGGTAGAATATATCAATCTAAGCAATATCAAGTTGGTAATCACAAAAACACTATACCATTCTTGAAGGCACAACAAACGTTAGACTAGATTTTGTCTTACATGAATGAGAAAGAAAATAAAAAAGAATACTATGACAAGTTACAAATTTTGATGATTTAAAATGTGGTGAAAATTGATGATGAAAAGGATAAAGGAAACAATAAGGATAAAAATTCATTTTCAACTTTAAACAAAGTAAACAATTCCAAGAAAATAAGGCAAAAATGTCCAATGGATTCTTTTATTTATCTAAAGCCAAAAAAAGTAGTTTAGTTAAAAACTAGGGAAAATTGAACCAACAAATATCAAAGATGCATTTGATAAGAAGTAAGAGAAAAAATAGGGAAAATTGAACCAAACAAATATCAAAGCATTTTAATACATTGTTTTTTCTACCAATTAGGGATACCATTTAATGTTGCAAAGTTAGATACCTATAAGTGCATAATTAAAGCTATTAGATGATATGATGCTGACTTGAAACCTCTAAGCTACCATCGGTTTGAGAGTCCAATTATTTAAAAAGGAGGTGAAATTTACAAATAATTTGTTTGGGAGTTTATGAAAAGGCTTAGGTGAAGCATGGGTGCCCTATTATATGATATGGAAGGTTTGATATCAAAGGTAAATGTTTAATAAAAATTTTTTGGTTAATTGTCTTGTTGGAACAATGATTATCAAATCCTTTGATGCTTCAACATATGTAAAAATTGAGGAGAGTATTATTGGATTCTTTTATGAAGCATATAGGAGAAGCAAATTTGTCTAAGTAATCATAGACAATGCAAGTAATTTTGTCATGACTGTAATTTTTTTACTTTTATTTTTGAACTTTGATATTCACCTTCTTTTATATTTTATATTTTTTAATTTTTATTTCATATGTTGTTTTTTAATAAGGTAAATTGTTACAAGGAAAAAGATCACATCTTTATTGGACACCATGTGCTACACATTGCATTGATCTCATTCTAGAAGATATTTCAGGATTCCTTAAGTTAGAAAGACTTT
Source organism: Adansonia madagascariensis (assembly GCA_038381835.1). Taxonomy (NCBI): domain Eukaryota; kingdom Viridiplantae; phylum Streptophyta; class Magnoliopsida; order Malvales; family Malvaceae; genus Adansonia; species Adansonia madagascariensis. Next base: position 1,666,025 of record JBBYHL010000005.1, read on the forward strand.
AGAAAGAGTAATTGTTGTAACTAGTTCTATCTATAACCATACTATTGTGTTAAATATGATAAGAAAGTTTATAAAACATAGAGAGTTGACTAGACCTAGTAAAACTCATTTTTCAATATCTTTATCTTATATTATAGTGCATTGATAAGCAAAAGCTAAATTTACGAACCATGTTCACTTATTAAGATTGGGTGTAAAGACAAAGAATCATAAAGCTAAACTAGTCTCTAAAACTATTCTAATGGCTTCATTTTAGAATGGTATAATCTTTCTCTTAACACTATGGGTCCTCTAGTTCGAGTTTGACTTGTTGACAACGAAAAAAAGCATACCAGGATATATATATATATATATATATATATAAGGTTATGCATAGACTAAAAAAAATCTTGGAAGCATTTGCTAAGAATAAAGAGAAGTACAGTGAAGTCCTTAAAATTACTGATACAAGATGGGAGTGTCAATTGCATCATCGTTTACCTATAATTGGGCACTACTTGAATCCATATTTCTATTATGACAATTTGAGAATAAAGTTTGATGAATAATTAACATCACAATTATATGCTTGTATTGTAAAATTAATTTCAAATCAAGAAGTAGATAAAATCATAAGTGAATTATACTCATAAAAAAGAAAAACCTTTTGGAATGCCATTAGCTATTTAGATTAAAGAAAATAAAAAGCTTTAGATTACATAATTGTATGTAGTTATTCACTTTTATTAATTGAAAATTGTAAAAATGTTATTAATTAAATACTTCATGATAGTTAGTTCAATAATATTCGTTAATAATTCATAGTAGAATTATGGAACTTGCACAAGAGCTCAACTCTAAACTTACAATAATTAGCCATCAAAATTTTAGTTTGACTTGCAGTGTTTTTTATTGAGAACATAATTGGAGTGTCTTACAGCAAGTTCAACTTGTTCTCATTCATTCATTTAGGATTGATGGTAATAATTAATTACGTTATAGATCCACACAAGAAAAAGAGAAATAAACTAGAACTAAAATGATTAAATGGTATAGTTTAGGTAAAGTACAACAAAAAGCTTAAGGAATGATATGATTAATGTGATGTAATTGGTCTTATTTCTTTAGGAGACATTGATAAAAGTAATGTGTTGTTGGTTGGAAAAAAGGGTGAACATTCTTTTAATAATGTAGAAAATGTTGAATAATATGATTTTGTTCCTTAATTTTTAGTGTTAAATAATATGATTTTGTTCCTTAATTTTTAGTGTTGAATAATATGATTTTGTTCCCTGATTTAATCTCTAATTTTTAGGGATATTACGGTGAACAATGTCTGTTAGTTATTCTATTTTCTAAGGTATATACTCATAAGAATCATATATATATATATATTTCCTATGTAACTTATCAAGATCATACTATTGTTTTTAATTCCAGAAATGTCAATTTTTGACATGGTATCAAAGCCTTTGGCTCGTTCTTAAGAAAATCGAGATCTATGTCATCCTTTCCTAAAGAAATTTCCTCTCTTCTATTCATCTTTTACGGGTAAAATTTCTTCTCTTCTGTTCATCCAATTCCTAAGTCCTTTTTACCCTTGCATTCTATTCATTCACTCTTTAAGCAATCATGTCAAATTCTATCAAAACGAGTCTTACTTTAGAGACTACAGTGACAAAGACCATGCCTCTTTCAATCACTGTAACATGAGATTTGCAGAACATTCAACCAGCTTATTGATTGAATGGAAAGAATTATTTGAAGTGGTCACAACTAGTTAGTACATTCTTAAAGGGTCGAGGGAAATTAAGTCATTTGATGGGCATGGGTCCTCCAAAAAGAGATCCTAAATTTGCGACATGGGATGAATAGGACTCCATGTTGATGTCGTGGTTATGGAATTTGATGCTTCTAAAGATCAGTGATACGTGTATGTTCCTTGCCACTACCAAGGAGATTTAGGACGCTATTAGGCAGACGTATTCAAAGGTTAATGGTGCTGCCCATATCTATGAAGTTAAATTGAAATTTTCAGCAACCAACCAATGGAATTGATCTGTTATTGAATATTCGAGTCTTTTACAAGGTTTATGGCAAAAAATGGATAATGTATCCAGATGTGCCAAAATGAGGATGCTACAATCTTGAAAAGGTTCATGGAAAATGATCGTATTTATGACTTTCTACTAGGCCTCAATGCCAAGTTTAATACTGTAAGAGTCAAATTTTAGGAAAGAAGGATTGGCCTTTTTTAAATGAAGCAATATCCATTTTTCGGGCTAAAAAAGGATGAAGGCGTGTTATGCTTGAGACACCAATGGGAGATGGATCAACTTTTGTTACCAAAGCTACATTGAAGGATTCTGGAGCTATACAGTTGACTGAAGATGGCAGCAAATAATCATACTCATTTAAGTTTTCCAATAAAGACTCCTTTTTTTGAGCAAGAAACATAGCCGTACAACAGAGAAATGCTGGAAACTCAATGGTAAGACTTGACCACTAATTGAAATATAAGTGACAAAAGACAAGCAAACATGGCTAATGCTGTTGAGCAATGAAGAAAAAACACGAGGTTCAATCTCTGAATTTAACAAGGATAAGATTAAGAAATTGAAAAACTTTTTGGGGTCACTTGAGAACCATCATTGGCAGGTACATGTTCATTGGCGTTTATAGGTATCTTTTCTCCTATTTGTGTTGCTAATGTCTAGAAAAAATTTCTCCAATGGTGTGGGTGATAGATTCTAGAACCATGGATCAAATGGCATGTCCTTCCAAATATTTTTCTTCCTATACCTATTTGTCTAGCCATAAAAAGATTACCATTGCTGATGGGTCAGTAACCACTGTAGTAGGCCAAAAAGATATTCCTTTCAGCAATTCCCTTATTTAAAAAAATGTTCTCAATTTTCCTAAACTTTTTGTGAATCTTATTTCCATTCAAAAACTTTCTAAAGATTCCAAATGCTAAGTAACTTTTTTCCCTTCACACTACGTGTTTTACCAATAGGGCACAAAGAGGATGATTGGACATGCTAGTGAGAGAGATAGTCTTTACTACGTAGAAGATCAACATGGAAAATCTAGAGTCGAGAATTCCCTATCTACATCATTCATTTCTGAGTTTGTTATGTCTAATAAAGATAAATTTTGGCTTTATCATTATTGTTTAGGTCACCTATCATTTCATGTTCTTAAGTTAATGTTTCCATCATTATTCAGAGAGTCAGTTGTTTAGTCTTTTCATTGTAATGATTATGAATTAGCAAAACACAAATATAACTTTTTTTCAACTAGCAATACAAGAGCCCTTACTCCTTTTTTTCTCTCATTCATAGTGATATATGAGGACCACCCACGGTTCCTAATATTTTAGGTGCTCGGTGGTTCGTATCTTTCATTGACAATTGTACTATAGTAACATGGATTTATCTTTTGAAAAATAAGTTAAATGTTAGTACTGTGTTCCCCAAATTTTATTACATGATCAAAACATAATTTAATGTAAGAATTCAACGATTTAATTCCAATAATGCTAGAGATTTTTTTAATCAAACCCTCTCTCTATTTCTTCACAAAAAATGGATTATTCATGAATCCTCTTGGGTTAACACACCCCCATAAAATGGGGTGGTTGAATGAGAGAACGACCATCTTCTTGATGCCACAAAAGCATTATTGTCTCATAAAAATGTCCTTAAGTAATATTGGGGAGAAGCAGTCTTAACTATTGTTCATCTTATTAATAAGCTTCCAGTAAGGGCTCTTGATTTCAAGAAACCAATTGATATTCTTACAAAAAATTTTCCAAATTTTAGCTCCTTAGGAAATCTTATTCTTAGAGTCTTTGAAAGCATTGCCTTTGTTCATGTTCACTCTTAAATAGGGAAAACTTGATCTATGTGCTCTTTAGTTTGTCTTTATTAGGTATTCTTCAATGCAAAAAGGGTACAAATATTTCATCATCCTAATAGGAAAGTCTTTGTTTTAGTTGATGTAATTTTTGTTGAAAATGAATCCCTTTTTCAGCATTCTTATCTTCAAAGGGAGACCTCAAGAGAAGATAAAACCAAAAGCCTTGGACATGTTTCTTCTTGATTTTCCAAGTCAGCCATTAGTTTCGATTGATCTGGTCACTACTAATTCCCTCAATACTGATAACACTCTTGCTTCTATTGAGTTAGTTTCAAATGTTCTGATTATGCCTAAGTCTAAGTCTATTCCGTTTGAGTCGACACCATTAGTTGAGTGACCTAGGTCATGTGGAATGATGAAAGATAAGTGAAAACAAGATGATACTCGATAACTACAGACATATTCTGGGAAAAAAAACCTATTTCTCGACCTGTGAAAAAACAATCTATTATTTGAACAATTGTTTAAAACCCAAAAACAATCTTTAAGCCTATAGAAAGCACCATACAGCCATAAAACATTACTTAGCCCACTAATAATGAACCAGTGTAATCGAGTGATGATGACCTACCAATTGCCCTTAGGTAAAGAACCAAAAACTGTATAAAACATTCACTGTACCTGTTCATGAACTACCAAAACCTATCCCAAAACAATAAAGCCTTTCTTAGTAACCTTCACATAATCCCTATCTCAAAATATCTATTTGAGGTAGTAGGAGACAAATAGGAGAATACAAATGAAAGCTAAGATAGAAGCTTTAGAAAAGAACAAAACATAGGAGTTAGTCGAATTGCCAAAAAGAAAGAAAGTTATTGGGTGGCGATAGGTTTTTTTCATGAAATGTATCAATGGTTTAATAGAAAGGTATAAGGCAAGATTGGTTGCTAAAGGGTATACTCAAACTTATGACATTGATTATCTTAAGACGTTTGCTCTGATTGCAAAAATGAATACAGTATGGATCTTATTGTTATTGGATGCTAATTTTGGGTGGAACCTACAATAGTTTTATGTAAAAATTACTTTTTTTCATGGTGATTTAGAAGAGGGAATTTATATAAAGATTTTTATTGGTTTTAAATCTAAGCAGGAATGCTGTGCAAGTTGAAATAAGGTTCTATACGGACTTAAGCAATCACCGAGGGCTTCGTTCGAGAGATTTATGAATGTAATGACTACCCTGAGATATAAACAAAGCTAAAGAGACCATACTCTATTTATAAGGCACTCAAAGTCAGGGGGAGTGATAGTGTTATTGGTATATGCAGACGATATTATAGTGACAGGTAGTGATACAGAGGAAATGCTTAAATTAAAAGGGTACCTTCCAAAAGAATTTGACATCAAAGAGCTTGGGAAGCTAAAATACTTTCTAGGTATTGAAATAGAATGTTCAAAGCAGGGAATCTTTATTTCACAATAGAAGTACATACTCGATTTATTGAAGGAAACAAGGATGTTGGGCTGTAAACTGATTGATACGCTTATTGAGTTCAATCATAGACTATATGATGCTCAAAATGATTTTATTATGGATAAAAGGATCTTATTAAAGACTTATTAGTACGTTAATCTATTTGACATATATGATACCAAAATCACATTTGTTGTGAGCATAGTCAGCCAATTTATCCTAAAGAAATGCATCTCAAAGGGTGCACAAAATTTTGCAGTATCTGAAGGGTAATCTTGAAAGGGGAATCTTGCTCAAGAATGAGGAAGCATGACTTTAGAAGCCTATACTAACATAGACTGTGGAAGATCATTAGTTGATAGGAGGTCAACCTCAGGTTATTGTACCTTTCTAGGTGGAAACCTAGTGACTTGGAAAAGTAAAAAGCAAAACGTAGTGGCAAGGTCAAGTACAAAGTTAGAGATCAGGTCAATGCCACTGGGAATGTGTGAACTACTTTTGGTTGAAAATAGTTCTTGATGATCTGAAGATAAAATGGGAAGGTCCAATACGGCTGCACTGTGGCAACAAATCAGCAATTAGCATTGCACATAATTGAATGCAACATGATATAACCAAATATGTTAAAGTGGATAGAGATTTCATCAAAGAGAAACTAGTTAGTGGGCTTATTTGTACTCCATTTGTCTTAACAAAGGATCAACTAGCAGATGTACTTACAAAGGGGTTGTCAAGTAATGTGTTTCAAGATTTCATTAGCAAGCTTGGAATGGAAAATATCCATTCACCAGCTTGAGGGGGTGTTAAATAATATGATTTTGTTCCCTAATTTTTAGGGATATTAATCCATGATTTTAGGGATATTATGGTGAAAAATATCTGTCAATTATCCTATTTTCTAGGGTATATAGTGATAAGAATCATATATATCCTATATAACTTATCAAGAACATACTATTGATTCTAATTCCAAAAAAGTCAATTTTTGACAAAAGATAATTTGGTATTTGGTGATGATGGATTGACACAGGATGTTGTAGCAAGTGTTGTAGCTGTTGGAGAAAAGCAGATCTAGATTAAAGGCTTTAACTTTTTAACTTACTTTTGAAGATAAAGATAATAATGAAGAAAAGTTGGATGTAGATAGTTATGATTCAAGAGAATATGTGTTAGCTTCAAATGAAAGATTGAACCAAGAGGGGGTGAATTGGTTCTATAAAAACTTTGTAAATTTGAAGTAAATTGAAAATTAAAGATAACATAAGGAAGAGAAAAAACCAACAATGGATGTATAGAGGTTCGGTCCTTTAATTCAGCACTTACGTCCTCTCTTTTTGGTACTTTATTACTAAGGTGATTCCCACAATTCACTAAGGAAATTGTTATTTTTAAGGCTAAGATATAACCTTGCACAACTATCTTTTAAGGCTTAGATAGAACCTTTCAATTACTTTGAGAATTATACCCCAAACTCTCAAATATTTTCACTCACTTTTACACAACCTCTTTTGTGAGATGAAAGAAGTATTTTGAAAACAAATTTAACCTCTACTAGGTAGATGTTTGCTAGAATTTAAGTACAAGATTAATGAGATACAAATAGACTTGAAGAGTATGAATTTGATACAAGTGGAAAATAATGAATTTGATGATTTTGAGTTTTTGTTGTTCCATAATTTAATGAAATCTATATCTCTACTTCTTCAGCTATTTGGAACCTTCATTTATAGCTGAAAATTGATTCATAGAAGTTGGGCATTTAATTTGGTGGTTGGAGAGCTATTATAGCCTTCATAAATGCTTGTTTCCATTCAATCTCGCACTATAATATTGATACAATACCAATATTATCGATACAGAAATAAAAAAAGTGACTGTTACTGCTTATTGTATCGATATTGGGATCTAAGAATCAATACTAAGCAAGTTGTATCGATACAGATACCATTGTATAGATACATATGAGGATTTTAGCCAAACCTTGGCTATTGCCAAGACTTGTATCAATACACATGGGGTGAGTATCGATATTAAGTAGCTTGTATCGATACATATACACTTGTATCGATACATTTGAGGGTTTCATACAAACCTTGGCTATTGCCAAGCCTTGTATCGATACTCATGGGGTGAGTATCGATACTAAGTAGTATGTATCGATACCTTTATACTTATATCAATACATTTGAGGGGTTTTATGTATTGTATCGATACATTTGTTCTTTGTATCGATACCAACCTTCAAAAACGTTTGTGAAATGATTTTGTAGACTCAAACACATCTCAAGAATTATTCCAAGTATAAATATACTTTTTAAAGCATATAATTTTTTTGACAAATTACAAACTTAGTATTTTTCAATATGCTTTTCAATTTAAACATAAATACTGAGTTGAGTATTAATTTAACTTAAATTGTTTGTTATATCAAAACCGAAATCAAGGTTAACAATATGGAAGTGAAGGATACTTCAAGCTAGTGTCTGATGATGATTTTTAATTACATACTTAAGGGTGTTTTACTTTGAGAATAGCTTAGGAAATGAATTATTAGACTTAATCAATCTTTTGAATTTATAAAATGAACCATGCTGAAGTGTAGTTTATTAGTTATTATTGTCATAATATGCCAAATATGAATTTAGCATGCTAAATCTAATTTATGAAGTAACCACTAATCATTCTTATCTAGGTATGATTAGTCACTTACATGATCTATCCTTTTAGTGTAAACCTGTGCTTGACAAAGGCACTTAAAAAAAATAGGTCCTAGTTTATTTACCAAAATAAGGTTCGAAAGCTCGATTACCTTTAGGGAATGATCAGCACTCAAACGCTTATATAAGATAGTACTTTAATTAATCTCATATTAGGTTAAAATGGTTGTAAAAAATGGTCTTAATTTCTGATTTAAATCTAAATATCCTAATTTATTTATTTTAACTCTCTTTTATAAAAGAACTAGTTGACTCATAAATTATATTAACTTTACCTAATAAACAAACAAAAATAAATAATCAATAATCAAAACAAAAGCCCATAAATTAATCACAAAATAAAAATTAACAAATAAATTAATCATTACATCACCTAATCATAATAAACCTGCAAGTGAAAAAAAAAACGTTAATAACCATAAAAAATAAAGCTAAAAAGAAATATGAATTCAATGATGCCAATCACCAAAATTCGCGAACAAGATCTAACTTCTATTAAATAATAATAATAATAATGAACTCAAAGTCTAGAGAAATGGAAAAACCCATGCAAGGTGTTCTAACAGTATTATGTAAAATTAAAAGAAAAAAAACGCTTACCCAGTAATTCATAGTCTATAACTTCAAGACAAGTTTAATCCCAAGCTGTGAGAGACAAGCCACGTAAACGCGGGAAACTCGAGCCTCTTAAAGAAAATTAGAACCAACACAATAAAAGTCATCCTAGATCTCAGTGTTTGGCTTTGTAAATCGTCTCATGCCAACACAGGAAAGATCAAACGATGAACAGAAGACCTTTGACTCCAAAAAAGAATCGAGAAGCTCTAACTTCTCCAAAGAATACGTCGAAGACTATGATTTCTGTCAGAAAAAGTCAGTGAGAACAAGAACACTCAGTTCCTTTGTGAATCTCTCTCTATCTACTGCTTTTTGCTCGTGTGTGTTTTTTTTCCGTTTAAAAGCTGAGAATAGGCTCATTCTTTATAGTGAAAAATCACTAGAGCCCTAGGTTAATTTGGTTTGGATTTTTTTTTAAAGTCAAAATTCGTCTTCTATTTAATCACATCTCTTTCTTGTATTAATTTTAAAATTTTAAAATTTTATTCATAATCTAAAAAATTTTAATTTTAACGCAAAGAATTTTATTCACATTATACGTGCTCATAGGTTGGATCGTGACCTAAATTTTTTTATCCTAAGTCTAAACCTATATTTGATATACTCAGACCTGCCTGCTTAGGTTTGAATTATTGTTTATCACATTAAAAAATATTTTTATTAATATTTATATACGTTTTATAATTAAATTTAAATAAAAATATATTATTTTAATTTAAAATCACTGTTTTGGGTTGGATTGACTAGGAATAAAAATATTAAAATCCGCGTCAGGACCCAATCGGGCTAAAGCCGCCCGTGAATAAATCTAATTCCCATCCAACCTTCTTTTTTTTTTAGCTTTTTTAATTTTTTATATTATTATGATTTTTGGTTTTTTGGATTTTCCTAAAATTGAAATTAAAAATCAAAACTAAAATTAAACTCAGACAAAAAAATGTCCACAATTATTTATACATCAGTATGTTATCGTTTATATTATATATATTTATATGCACCTTATTTTCTCGAGCCAGTTTTTTTTGTTTTTGCACCTTTTGCCTTGCGCCATAGAAGTCTTAATGCTTAGAGTGTGTCTAATGCCATTGACTACACCGCTTATGAGAGAATTGACATTCAAATTTTCCATAAGTACTACATTATCAACAGAAGAACCAAGTTTATACCTCCTTGTTGTCCTTTGATGAAATGATAAAAGGTCTAAGTATGCATCCTTTTCATCAAATGTCATGTTGTGTTTATGACATTAAAAGAGCTCGCGTATTTGAACGTCGATCAGGTTACTCACATCGTGTAAGTTGTCTTCCTTCTCACGTTTAGCAAACTGCCTTTGATCATCCTCTTTCTGGATAGCACTATTGTATCCTGGTATTGCATGAATATTATTGAACAATGTTAACTATTTGTTTTTCTTTCGTGAGTTAAATCCATCTCAAGGAAACTTCACTTACATTTTCAGAAGCCATTTGGTGAAAATGCTGAGCAATGTCACCGCCATTATCTATTATCAGGCATACGTCATGATGTCTACTGTGGGATTGCAAGTATGCAGAGACTTCTTTACAAGATAATAATTACCATCCACCAAGATTGGGGAAAAAAAACATAAAATAGAAAGAAAGATGATGTTTAGGGGAGAAATTGAAGTTTATTCATGATTTGAATCTCTAATTACTCATGAAAGTATCGTTTGATAGCTCACAGTGTCGAAAATCAAGATTAACTGTCTTTAATTCATTACGATCTAAACTTAATAAACAAAAATACTTGAAAATTTTATTTTTTCCTTACATTTTACGGTGAACAAGAAATTTACCTCATATATCTTCGACAATAAACCAAAGCAGCACGATTTTCCTTTGTTTTTAACCCCAACAAAAGCTTCCAACCTAAAGCTGAAAAGTCTCAAAAAAATACTAACATCAGCAACCTTCCTCTTAATCTCCTACTACCCCATTTCCTATAAAATTTAATTAAGAATGTAATTTTAGACATTGTTGATTAAGAACACGACATCGCTCCAAGTACACAAAAATGAAAACCTTGTATAAACCTTCTAGTTTATTTTTTTATTTCTGTGTAGTTACCTTATGATGGTGCATAGGCAATTTATATAGACTAAATTAGGGACCTATACTAGAAGACTAATTAGAGTTGCATCCTACCATCATGGAGTTTGTATTCTAATTAATTACTGAAAAAGAGTTTAAATCTTACCACTAGAGTAGTTAATCTAAATAGGATTTACTAGATAATATCTATTAATTAAAATATTTATCTCAGTCCACTTAATTATCATGTGGGCCACATAACGTCTAACATTCTCTCATTTGGCCTATAGGATAAACCAAGAACTTAAAGAGGTAATATTCAAATCCAAACTTTAAAATGACCATAAGTTACTCTAGCTAAACTCCCACTCAATTAAAGATTCACATAGCACGAATCATGGCAGTAGCATTCTAATCCGAATATTCCCTTCCATGTATTACAATGCAGGATCCTCTTTAAAAGAGCATTTTATGAGATAATAATTTATAAATGAATTTTTTGTAATTATTCAATGTCCACTCTACATATAAACTTTATGTGCATAAACTGAAACATGTCTATAAACTCTAAGAATGTGAAATTAACAAATCAAAGAAGCCAAAATACATCTTCATAGAATTTAACTAGCCTCATATGATCCACATGGATTTTAAATTATTTTGTCGACAAGGCTTTAGTCATGGGATCGGTTATCATTAAATCTGTACTGATGTGTTGGATGTCCACTTCTTACTTCTTTATAAAGTCTCTAACAACAAGCTATTTTATATCTATTTGCTTGCTACGACTTTCACTTTTATCATTCTTATAAAAGCGTATTGCATAAGAGTTATCACAATAGATCTTTAATGGCCTTGCTGACAATTCTCAAACTAGAGATGAAATATCTCAACCTTATTGCCTATGATATTACTTTATAACAAAATTCCTTCGGCAGCTTTCATAGTCCAAGGCCAGTATTACTCTAAAATCTGCCAAGCACTTCTACTATAAACTTTATGTCAAGTTTTGTATAAACCTAATCATATATAAGGCTTCTAATACTATATGCATATGTAATGCCTTTCATATGCTCTTTTTCCAAATTATTTAGAGATATTGGCTCAAATTGAAATATCCTCTTTACAATTTACACCCTTGTAGGTGAAGAGCTTTGCATCATAATTCTGCCTAAAACTATCTTGATATAGGCTTCCTAAGAGACTTAATGTCTTTTTAGACCTATCTCTATGAATTTTTATGCCTATGACATATGAAGTTTCACCTAAATTTTTCATATCAACTTTTGAGAAAGAAAACATTTATCTCATATAACAATGTCAAATAACTTTTGTAAGGAGAATATTACCCACATATAGGACTAAAATAATAACTTTACTCCCATTGACTTTAAGGTTTAAACAATGACCAATATTTTAGTAAATGTTAAACTTTACATATCATTAGTGGGATGCTATATCTTGATCGTTCAAAGAAACCTTCATGTAGAATTATGTGTACCTTTTCTCAAGATCCCTATTCAAGTAAATTGTTTTCACCACCATTTAATGTAACTCTCGATCAAAATGAGCTACAAAAGCTATGATAATTCTTAATGATACTTTCTTAAAAAACTGAAGAGAAAGTTCTATGAGAATTAGTACCTCCTTTAAGTGAAACCTTTAACCACTAGTCTAACCTCATATCATTTAACATTACCAAATGGTAATTTAATGAGTTACTAGACTGGATCATTAGCCACTGATTTCATTTTTTTTATCATAGCTTTATGTTAAATTATGAAATTTTCACTTTTCATGGCTAGTGAAAATGAGATCATCTTTATGTCCAATATCAAAATTAGACTTTTATAGATATATATAACCAAGTCATAGAAATAGCTAGTTTCTTAACCATTAGATCTTTTAATTCTATAATCATTTGTACATTATGTACACGAGATTGATGATCTGTTATAAAGATTGTACTTGATTTGATTATTCTCTAGTTAATTTTATATGTTTGTTTTGAGAAACAATCAAATCCTTTACAAAAGATCAATCTAAATAAATTTATTCCTCAATATCAACCTTATAAGGAAAGTCGCTCCCACTGAACTCATAATCCTTAAAAAACTTAGTATTTCTAGCTTCAACAATTCTACTTGAATATGAAAGACATTTAAAACCTGTACCTCGTTAAGTTAATTACATAGCCTATAGCTACTAACTGTTCTTAGATCCAGTTTCTTTATGTTTGGTTATAAGCTTTCACTTTACCTGGACAACCCAAGTTCATAAATGTCTTAGGCTAGATTCCAACTATTTAGTTAATTCTAAGAAAGTTTTAGAAAACAATTTAGTTGGAACTTTAGCAAATGCATCAATAGCAATTCTAATGCATCAATCCATAAACTTAAGGACAGGTGTATGATCTTTAAATATCACAGTGTTTTTTTTAGCTCATTTATGTGGACTTTTAGTTTGTTTTTTTCTTAATGCGACTAATTTAAGTGTCAAACTCAAGATTTTCAAAAACTCCATCATTGTCAATTCTCCTAAATTTCTATATGGAGATCTAACACAATCTTTATACCATAACTTTGAAGGGTGTTTTATCTATAGCACATCTTTACTACTAGAAATCATATAGATAGTTAACAAACTTATTGTCGCAATCAGGATCCAGGTTAATAATAAAAAATCGAATAGAAAAATTCTCTTTTGAAATTTCAACAATAGAATTTAAAAATTTAAATTTGAAATTTTTTTTTATTTTACCTAAGAAAATTTCTAAAATGAAAGATAAAACCCATTTTTAAGGTTTAAAACTAATCTTGACTTCAAAAATGATCTTGATAGTTCTTAGCAATTTTGTAATAGATATTCCTCCTATTTTCCTTTGGCTTTTTTGATTTTATGAAACCTTAAATGGTTATAAAAATATAATTCGTTGAACATAAGTCTAGCCATCGTGTATTATGAGGAAGATCACCAAAAAAAATTCATGCAAAATGAGTTTACATTTATTTTTGAGTCCCTTCTATACTTTAGGCAATCTTTCCTTATGTATCTAAGTTAATATCAAAATAAAGAATTTGATGCCATTTTTCTTTATTGGAATTTTTCCTCCTTCACTTTTATAATACATTTGCCTACTTATCACTTTTTTACCTTGAGTCACTCGGCTAACTCAATCTAGATTCTCATTCTTTAATCTCTTCTCTTCTTGAACACATGTAATTGAGAGTTTATTGATAGATCATTTTCTTTATATGTGTTTGTTATGGTCATACTCATTAGGAAAAAAGTAAAATATGAAGGTGATAAGAAATTTACTCAAAAAGCTCAATTCCAAAGATTTAAGTCGAGAAATAATGTCTTTCAAATCCCATAATGTGCTCATACACAACCTTTAAAATTGTTACACTTATTCATAAAAGCTTCCTTATCAAGGTAATAGCCAAAACTTTATTAGATTTAACAATCTGGTCTTTAGTGTCTTTACAATAATCCCTGACACTATAACAATTTAAGGTGAAATCCCAAAATTGATTTATTAAAATAGGATTTGATGTACATCATCCTTAAATGGTTAGATTACTCCTACTATACGTCAAAATCTATTTTCCTTTTGCTCACTTTATTCGTTGAGGATAAAATTGTCCACCCGAAATGCTAAGTCAAGGTCTTTACACCCAAAATAGCTTAATTAACTCTTTCATTAGAGTAATTTTTCATTATCGAATGGCATTTAATTCTAGCAGCCTTATAGATCAAAATAGTAGAATTTGGTGCCAAATGCAAAGAACTATACTTTAATTGAATATTTTATAGTCAAATGTAAATCCAAACCTTTTTATAGGTAGAAGAGCATCATGCATATGAATTTACACAACTTTAATGATAAAATAATAACTTTAAAACCTTAAAATTAAATAATCCATACTTGTAGGCCTAGGAAAATTTAACTTTAACGTTTATTATTTTATCCTTTGACCATTTTACAAAATTAACTATTTCCCTATATGACCAAATAACTAATTTTATGGTCTAATACTTTATGGATATCATTTTTCTTTACGTAGTTTTTCAATAACTATTATTTTAGCTAAATTAATTAACTCAAGATGCTGTGGCTACTCCTAAGTTAATGATTTAGAACTTAATAATAACATCCAACATGTATGAATAAAACTTATTGCATATCATAAATAATTCTTTATTGATGTCATTTTCTTATGTAATTATTTAAAGGAAACTTTACTTAAATAGCTACCAATTATCATCTAAATCAACTAACTTAAGATGTTGTAGCCACTCTTAAGTTAGTGATTTGAAACTTTAATAATGATATCCTTAATATATATAGAATTCTTATTTGCATATTAATAATTTCAACATAATATAATATTAAATCATATTAACTTATTGCAATTACAGCATAAGCAATTACATATTAATGTCATCCTCTGTTTGTTGTTATTTAAAAAAAAGTTTATTTAAAATAACTACTAATTTAACTAAATCAATCAACTCAAATTGATTTAGATTCTTTATAATAACATAATATATGTATATCATCAATAATTGCATACATAATTTAATAACTCAAATATATATTAAATAAATTCATGGCATAAAACTTTATTTATGTTAATCATATATAGTTATTTAAAGAAAAATTTTTTATTTTAAAGAACTACTAATTTATCTAAATCATGTAACTTAAAACGCTTTGGCAAATACCAAGCTAGTGATTTAAATCCTTAGCAATGACATCATAAAATTATATACTACAATAGAATAACACTTCGTCATGCTATAACATATTAAAAAATCATGACATAACATTTACATTTCATGACATGCATTTGTTCATAAAATATGTATAAGATCATAATTTATTTATTTCATGATATATATATATATATGGATGTGCATAATGAGATTGTAACGTAAGCAAAAACCTTAACATTCAAATATGCACTAAAGTTAGGCTGAGAGTACACAAATATTGACACTTTATAGGGAAAAGACATGTTACCAAAATATTTTCAAAATATCAAAATATTTTATCATGAAAGAAAATCACAAAATATTTATACACAAGCATATTTATTATTTAATTAAACATAAATATTAAATAATAAATATTTATGTACTTTAAAATTTTCATAAAAATTATAAAAAAATCAGAAATGTTAAAATAACATGTCTAGAAAAAATGAGGCCAAAATGGCCATGGGACAATGTCCCATGCACCGTAAGTGCCGCTTTTGCGTGTGGACTTAGGCTGAGACTATAGCCCAGCCCTTTTTTCCCAACCCCTCCTTCTACTCCAACCAGGTCTTACCGGACCCGATTGATTTTTCTTCGATCCATTCGGGTTTGTTAGATGTTCTAAAGCCAATTTTCATGTTTTTTTTTATCAATTTTTATGCAATTAATGGCACCTTAACATGATCTCACATAAGATTTACATAGCCCATGCTTTAATTTGATAAAAAACACAAAGATTATTCTCAAATAATGAAGAAACCTTTTGGGTTTTAAAATCCACAATAGACTTTTTTTTTTTTAATTTTCTTTACTTCCTCATTGTTTGTTTTCATGCTTTTAACTAAGTTATCACCAAATTTAAAAGCCATAATTTTAACTTATATTTTTATCAAGCATGCCCCATGCTTCTAAGTTATATACATATTTCGTGTTTCATTTAGGTTTTTAAAATCTATTCTTTTCGGTTAAAAAACCTTTGACTAATTTAGCTTGATTTTTATATATATTTGTATGCATCGCCACCTGATATTTTTTAAATACTTGGATTCAATTAATTAAAATATCAATAATATGATTAAGCCACATATAAAATTTGGTAATATAATCTAAAAAACATAGTTAAAGAACTTGGCTTTGATACTAAATGTAAAATTTAATTAAAAATATACCTTTAGTCGTTGTTGATTAAGAATGCAATCTCGCTCTAAGTACACGAAGATGAAAACCCTTTATAAGTCTTCTAGTTTATTTTTTTATTTTGTATAATTACTGTATTATAGTGCACATGCAATTTATACAGAATAAACTAAGGACCTATACTAGAAGACTAATTAGAGTTATATCCTATCATCAAGAAGTTTGTATTCTAATTAGTTACTAAAATAAAGTTTAACTCTTGCCACTAGAGTAGTTAATCTGAATAGAATTTACTAAATAATATCACTTCAACATTAATTAAAATATTTATCTCAATCTACTTAATTATCATATGAATCACGTAAAGTCTAATATTTCCCACTTAAATATTTCATAAACCTTAGCAAAGCCTTCTTATTACCCGCTATTTCCTCGACCCTCTTCAAATTCTCCCCATAAAAACCCTCCAAACCACCCAATGCCGACAAATCAAAGGTGATCTCATTTTTGTTCACAATCTTCAAACCCCTCTCTCTTTCTTCCCTAAGATTCCGAGACTCCGTGTTGTGCTTTTTTCCTTTCTTTATCTTCCCAAAACTGATCATGGCATCTTTAATCTTAAAATTTACCATCGTATCCCTTATCCCATAACTTACCATAATTTCTGCTAGGGAAGACGAAGGAGAAGTGAAGTCGAGGTGTTGGAATATGGTGTGTTATATGAGGGAAAGTTTGAGAGAGGATATTATGGATTAATGTTCTAAGGCTTCGGGGTCGTGGAATGAAGTGGAGGGAAAGAAATGGTGTTTTCAAGAAGGGAAGAGGCCTAGGAAACAATGATCAAGAGGATAGTGATGGGAGTCATGATGGCTGTTTGGGAAAAAGCGAAAGAATGTCTGACAATGGGAGTCGATAGATTCATTGAAGCTAGAAAGGTTGATGGAAGGGCTTACGAGGTTGTTGGAGTAGTGAAGGTCGAAAGCAGTTACAGCATAAAAGGAGAGGGAGAGAGAGAAGAGCTCAGATTGGGTTAAGGTAGTTAAGTCCAAGAAAGAGAGAGAATCTGAGGTTAGCGGTTGAGCACAATGAATAAAAAATTAAACTGAAAGTCAAACCAGGCAAACCTTCAACTTTTAGTTCAACCATTTAAACTGTCCAGTTCAATAATAAATTTTATTTGTTAAGTGTGCCATACTATTTCTTCTATATATGGAAAAAATGCTCTTTTATCAATCCATTTTCACAAAATCCATAGCCTTTGTATAGTTTCTAGTGTTTATGGTCTCTAACCTATTTTCTTTTCTTAACTTTCTTTCATTTTACTTGCCGTTGTCCAGTACACAAAACAAAAGTAATCACAGGAAGGCTGATCTTGGAAACAGGAAACATAAACGAGAAATGGAAAAGGAAACTATAGGAGGAAAAAGCTAATCTTTCATGATGAGACTGATGAGCAATGAATCTAAAAAAAAAAAAAAAAAAAACCAATCGATAACAACAATACTACAAAGCATCATTGAATCAATGGGCATCAAAGGAATGAAATAGTGAGGGAGGCTGGTATGCAAGAATGAAAAAGTGAGGAATCAAAGATGAATGCCCTAAAAGTTAAAAAAGAAATGGGTATTAAATTTGGGCTTAAAAAGAAAATGGCTAATGGTTTTAAATTTAGGCTTAAAATAAATGGCTAATGATTTTAAATGTAAAACCCCACAAATTCCGTGTTCGTTTGAGTTTTTCTTTTTCCCCAATAAATCAGTTTTCGTTCTCTATTTTCTGGATTTTCATCGCTTCTCATTTTCAATCACATTAATATAGTTAAACCGATAGCCGATTTTTAGTTAAATCAATTGATTCAATCTATTTTTTTATAACTGGTTGAGTATCGCTAGGAGTAGCCGTTGCGAGTGGATTAATTGGCGGTGATTTGCATAAATTTTTTTTATATAATTATATACAAGGTTAATTAATTTTCAGTGTATTATTATCTATACAAAAGATATATGACTTTATAGCATTTATTAAGTTAGTTGATGATATATATTAACAATGATTAAATTTTAACTTTATCATTTGCTAAATTTGTAGCTTATAGTAGTTACTGGTGTTTTAAGAAAATTTTCACCCTTTATTTTTATAATGTCAAAATTAACTTATTAAATTTTAATTATTTATAATCTATATTTTTATAAATATATTTTTATATAAAATTAATTTAATTTTAGTTTTTTTTTTCGTAGAAATAATTTCTTTACTACATATATTTCAGTTCTTATAATTCAAATATTAATTAATAGGACATTAATCAAATAATGACCTCCAAATTGATTATTTTTATTATAGTTGTTACAATATTAATTAAATTATTTATGCAATCAACATGTGTATCAAAATGAATATATATATATATATATATATAAAGACATCGAGGTTGAAAAACTTTAAATTTAAAGTACCAAAGCATTTGGTTCAATGGCTGGTTCATATTCATTCTCTTTTAAGAGTAGAGTTCGCATCCTTCGTCCTCCAAAAATTAAGTTGGCCAATAACAAAGAAAAACTTTAAATTGACAAAAATAAAAAATTTTAATTATTATTTAGATTTTTTAAAATAAGAATCTTAAAATACCAATGACTATGATTAAAATATTTATTCAATTATATTTTAATTGATTAGTTTATTTGATTGTACGGAGATAAAATTTCAATTATGATTGTAATGTCTTATATAATTGTAATTTTAAGAAAAAATTTAACCTATTTGAAAATTAAAAAAAAAAATTATTACCTTAAAAAATTTTATTAAAAATTGTTTCTCTTAATTTTAATAATAT
>JBBYHL010000005.1:1719503-1749697 GCA_038381835.1 Adansonia madagascariensis
TTTACAGTTTTGCCAGCATTGATGAATGAGTACCGTGTGCCAGAACTTAATGTGCAGAATGGTGTCTTGAAATCTCTTTCCTTTCTCTTTGAGTATATTGGTGAAATGGGAAAAGATTACATCTATGCTGTGACTCCATTACTTGAGGATGCTCTTATGGATAGAGATTTGGTTCATAGGCAGACTGCAGCTTCAGCCGTGAAGCACATGGCTTTGGGTGTTGCTGGGTTAGGTTGCGAGGATGCTTTAGTCCACTTGATGAACTATGTCTGGCCCAATATATTTGAGACTTCTCCTCATGTCATCAATGCTGTCATGGAGGCCATCGAAGGGATGAGGGTGGCCCTGGGTGCTGCAATTGTGCTAAACTACTGTCTTCAAGGTCTCTTCCATCCTGCTCGGAAGGTTAGGGAAGTGTACTGGAAGATTTATAACTCGCTCTACATCGGATCTCAAGATGCTCTTGTTGCAGCTTATCCTGTTCTAGACGACGAGCAGAATAACGATCAGAACAACATATATAGTAGGCCTGAGTTAATGATGTTCGTATAGATTGCATTGCTGCTTTGGCGATTTATGTTAGGACTTAATTGTAATTTCATTTACTACTGCGGGAGGTAGTTGAAGTTAAAACTCTTATGCTTACGATGGGATTGTTACATTGTTTATTAGAAACTCATGTATTATGCTTTGTGATTTAGTTGCATGCTATGGAATGGTAATATGGCGAACTTTCTGTTATTACGAAGGCATTCCAAGAAATTTGTTGGTTGCCAGTAGTTCCTTCTGGCAGCAAGCATTTCGCTCTTCAAAGCTGCTGGAATACAAAGATATTTTGTATGATGTGTACTGCATTGCAATCAATTTCTGGTTCACGAGCCCATAGCCTGTTCAAGGAAAGGAGTGGATTTTTGTTCAAGAAACAGGTCCTTACTCCTCTGATACTCAGTACCAGCTGGTCTTTAGTAAGGACTCCTGTTCAACTACCATCGAATACCAATCGGTCTTTGGTATGGTGCGGATACCAGCCTAATCACCGTCTTTACCAACGGCTCTGGTACCATCGTTACTGCCAGCCGGTCTCTGGCACAGGCATCTGTTCAACCACCCTCGATACCAGCTGGTCTTTGGTGCAGTGCGGATACTAGCCTAACCACCTTCGTGGCCAATCTGTCTTTGATGCAGATACCGGCCGTTGGCATGAGCAGGTCTTTGCTGCGGGCATCTCCCTTAACCATCATTGATGGTGGTCCCACTCACGGCAAGACCTGCTTATCTGGACACCTGTCCCGACCACCATCGCCATCGTCCTCTCCCTTCAGAACCACTTTTTGAGATGATTTCTTTCCCTTGTTTTATCCGTTAATCTGTGGCTCCATTAATTGAACTTGCAGGGTAGAGGTAGAAAATGTCGAACTGAATGATGGTCAAAAACTGAGTTCTGAGCCATTCTTTGCTGGGCCAGTCGTTTCAAATTGCGAAAAGGGTTTGCGCAGGGCTGTCGATTGGGTTAAAATTAGATATAAGGAGAGGACAAAAAAAAAAAAGAAAAAGGCCCCCAGAAAACGTACAGAAGCGCCACTTGACCCGGTACGCAAATCGCTGCGTTAATTTAGTGCCCTTTAAATAAAAGCGTCAAAAAAGAACAAATAAAGCTTTTTCGCAAATAACCTTTATTTTCTCTTTCCTACTGTTTCTGGGAAAACAAAACCGAGAGTCAGGAGGACATGAGAAAATGAGAGGGAAATTTTACCCATAAAAAAGCTACATTCATCTGATTCTAATCTAATAAAATAGATTAGATTTTATAGTCTTATATTGAAGAAAGTAGAGGAAGGGATCAAATAAAGATGTTGGTTTTCTATTTGATCTCGTTGCCTTTAACATTAGGGATGGTGATTCTGACTTTGAAATATTTCGCGGGTCCAGATGTTCCTGCTTATGTCTTCTTCACCGTTGGATATACCTGGTTTTGTTCTTTCTCCATCATCATCCTCGTCCCCGCCGATATTTGGACGGTGATTTCCTTAGATAAAACCCATGATACTTATTTTTTTAATCAATGCTTTGTTTTCTTGGTTATCCCTTTTTTCCCTTCTCAATTATTAATTGGATTTAAGGTTGTGAATTTCATCCGTTGAATATACTGATTGGTCAATGGAAATTTAAAGCTGAATTTTATTTGATCAATGACCAGGTTCGATGGTCTTATTCATTATTCTTTAGGTTGCTTGAAATATAAAACAAAAAGAACATAAATAATACAAACGTTGGATTATGCATTTCTTTTACCGGTGATTTCTAAACGGTGGAATGCTAAAAAATGTTTTAATTTAACTGAGGAAGTTCAGTGCATTTTATTTTGCCCATAAATAATGCATGTATACTGAATTGATTACTCGCTTTTCATTTTTTTTTCTTCCTGACCATGCAGACAATAGTTGGTCATTCCAGCACAGGAATATCTTTTTTCTGGAGCCTGACCTATTGGAGTACATTTTTGCTAACGTGGTATGTAAGCTAGAATGAATCGGCAGAATGTTTCTTTTACCCAATTGTATATTCGTTCACTTCCTCTCCATATTTGCAAGTGTTCTTGCTTGAAATGTCTTTATAACTTCACGCTCCGGTCTAGAGTAAACTTTTTAGAAGCTTCATGGTTAAGAGATGCATGTATTCTCATAGATTTGTATTAAACTATTTCTCTAAGCAGGGCTGTGGTGCCTACTATTCAGGGTTATGAAGATGCTGGAGATTTCACCGTGGCAGAAAGATTGAAGACTAGCATACATGGAAATTTAGTCTTCTACCTCTGCGTTGGTTCTATTGGACTTGTTGGACTCATTTTATTCATTATTTTCCGTAAAAATTGGTTTGTTTCCTTTTCTATTGATTTATTGCTCTTTGTCTTCATTGTTTCTGACTGATCCTTTGTTTCTGATCTTGTTTGTATGCATATAATTATTCTTGAAGATTTTGTGGTCATCATCATTTTAGGTGGTAAATTAGTTAAATTAGTAATTATTGCTTGTTTTAACAATAATTTACCATATCCTGTTGCTTTTTTATCCTTCAGCTGGCACCTTCGTCATATATTCCTGCATTTATATCATTTTGTTTGCATGCTTTTTAACCTTAATGAAATTAGGTTGCAAGCTTTGACTATCATTTCTCCTACAATTTTTTATTCAAATATATGCTTCTGTGATTTGACTATTCTAGCCTCCTTTGTTATGATTGATCCTTTTCTTTCTCTTTTGAGGGAGAAGGAGTGGAGGCATTCTTGGTTTTGCCATGGCTTGCTCGAATACTTTTGGACTTGTTACTGGTGCCTTTCTTCTTGGCTTTGGCCTTAGTGAAATCCCGAAGGGCATTTGGAAGAATGTGGATTGGACTATCCGCCAAAAGATTCTCTCACACAAAGTTGCTAAAATGGCTGTTAAACTTGATGACGCTCATCAAGAATTTTCAAATGTTATTGTAGTAAGTATATATATATAACTTTACCATTTGTAAATTCAATAGGAAAGAAATCTACAGGCCACGTTTAACTTATGTTCCTGTTTCGGTTTCTGAAGTCTTTGGTGGTTTAGTTTATCTCGTAATTGAAGAGCTTACCTTGTTGGCACTATCATATGATATCCATGTTGCCCTTGACTACTAATGATGTTATTTTCTGGTGATTAATGATAGAGAAAAGGAAAAATTCAAAGTTATGAATTAACGCTTGTCAACTTTTGGTAATGGAAAACGTAAAATATTTGAAGACAACAAAAAATAGAATGGACTATAAATTATTTGAGACTAAACAGGTCCCTTATTATTGGTTGGTTCAATTGACAGAAGTGGCCATCTTGAATCCAATGATTTCTACCATTGAGAAGTGTATTGTCTAGCGTTTTTGTTTCATCAGTCTCAAGTTTTATTGAGCTTGGTCACCACATCTTGTTGAATCAAAATGTGTTTCCTATAACACATATGTTATTGATGAATTTTTGAAGGGGAGGATTTTAAGATGTGTCAAATATCTCCAGAATTTTTTTATTTTAGTGACGCTCAGTCACTGTCATATTCCTGTTTAGCATCTCCATAAGCGCCATTAGTATATTTTGGTGCTCCCTTATTTCTTGGGCCTGCCAATTCAGTACTACATTGAATTAGGCTAATGTTTTCTTTCCCCTAGTCATATAGGGTTGGCATGTTATTATAGTCTAGTTGCTTGTTTGGTTTTGTGTTGAAGGATATAATTTTCATACTTCTTCAATATTCGTTTATTTTCTAATTCAGGTTGCGAGTGATTGCATCAACTTATTATCTTTTTTCCTTCAGAACTAATAAGTGTGCATTTAATTAGGTTGCGCAAGCGACATCAAATCAGATAACGAAGCGCGATCCTTTAAGACCGTATATGAATGTTATTGATAGCATGTTACAGCAAATGGTACCCCACTTTGTCTATATGTCTGTTTAGTCCTAAAGTGGAGTTTTGTGTACTTATCTCAATTTTATTTCCTGTTTTGCAGTTAAAGGAAGATTCTTCCTTCAAACCACAAGGTGGGAGGTTTGGGGAGAATGATATGGACTATGATACTGATGAGAAATCAATGGCATCTCTTCGACGCAGGCTTAGGATAGCTAGAGAGGAATACTGTCGGTATCGAAGGTACACTGTAATGTGGTTAGTTAAATTTTGTGTGGGTGGTTTAGTATATTTCACGGAGTCTTGTTGTTTGATTGTGTCTCACTATTTTTAAATTTTTACGCAATATTGTAGGACTTATTTTGTATTTTTGTTGGAAAATTGACAGTGCAAACGTGTACATTGCTTGGGAGGAACATCCGCCTTCTTGTGAACTTGTTTATTGATATTTAATTTCCACCTGAGGAAAAACATTGCCAAACTCTATTTCTGCAATTCTTTCATTTTTGGAAGAATTGTTGCTATTTTTACCCTTTTGACATTGCTATGTTGTCCAAACTTTGAGGGAACAGATCAAATAGTGGTAGATTACTTATGAAAGGCAATTACTTTCTTTGTCAAGCATGGTTTTGGTATCACTAAGGTTTAGAAACTGTGAATAATGTTGCTGTACTCTGCTTCCAAGTGACTTTTTCCTGTGGTAATTAATGTTAACTCCTAGACTTTTGCAGTGAATATATGAGCTTTGTCATGGAAGCTCTCGAGCTGGAAGACACCATCAAAAACTATGAGCGCCGTGATTCAACTGGATGGTTTGTACTTTGCATTTAAAGAACACTTGCATGCATATTGAGTTATGTTTTGCCTCCTGATTTGATCTATAAAACATCAACTTTAGACTTTAATTCCGGGTTCAATAGTATCTAAAGGTGCTTATGCTATGGGGCCCAATTCCTTGGCTGAGCTGAACTCTGGAAGCTGAATTGTTTTAAAATCCTTCATGTACCTTCCTCTCCCCCCCCCCCCCCTTTTATTTCGTATAAACCTACCTTTGATTTGGTCTTTCTCTTATATATGCCTTTAGGGTGTGCTTGGCTGGGTGGAAAAGTGAAAGAATAGATAAAGGAGGGTGAAAAAGTAGAAAGAAAATAAATTTTGCATATGCTTGGTTGAAAAGAAAAATGGAAAGATTATAATTTTCCACATTTATTAATAAAAACAAATCATTCCAAATCGGAAAGAAAAGAAGAAAGAAAATGCGAGTGGTGTGAGTCAAATGTGTATATTTAGAATATTATTCTTATTTTCTAGATTTTGTTTTTTCATCTTATTTTACGAAGGGTATAATGGTAGAACAATATAATTTTTATTTTTTCTCTCATTTTTCAATCATACAAGGCAACGAGAGGAAAGAAAATTATTTTTTTTCTTTCCGCTTTTCCATCTTTCCTACCAAGCACACCAATGAGAAGAAAAAATATGTTTTACATCTTGTCACTTTTCTCCTCCTCCAATTTACCATCTTTTCCATTTCTTTCCACCCTACCAAGCAAAGCCTTAGTGCTAATAAGTATACACAGGGGTGTGTTTTCAACTTTCTTTTGTGCTTTGCTCTGTTTCTTTGAATTAGCAGCCACGCTTTATGTCCAAGTGTAGAATATTTCGATATTAGGGATGGTAAAGTTATTTGGACATTTTCTGATTTGTTTATTGTGATTATGCATAATGCATTGGCATTTAGGTGGACATGAAGTGGCTGATGTATTCAATAAGATGTTATCAATGTTTTATGGATATAATCTTTCCGCATGCTAGGGAGAGGAGTTAAGATCTTGTGTTGCCAATTTTTATTAATTGAGGTAGAGAAACAGCTTTAGAAACCAATCATCTGTTTAGGTTGTTAAATTGCCATTTTATATGAGCATAACTAAGAATGAGGATTGTCAAGGAAGGAGATTCCACATGAAACAATAAAATCAGGTTATTTTACTAAGAGTAAGAACTTATTTGGAGCGAGTTATCGATATATTTTATTCAATAAATGGTTCCCCTTAAATTGGTTGTTGTATTAGTGAGGCTCAAAATGTTTAAGATATAGAGAGTTGTTGCCTATGACCTTTCTACTTAAAGGTGGACTGATATTAGGCAGAATAATTAATCTAAATAAAAGTTCTTGTATTTTTCACATTATCCATGTAAGATTTGATAGTGGAATCTATTTGTTGCTATTTTGTCAATATAGAGTTTTCTGTTTTTGTGTGCTATTCAAGTCTTCTGTTGTGTTCCTAAAAGTTTGCCCAAGATTCATTTTAAAGTATTGCAGGAAATTTGTTTCAAGCTTCAAGACTGAACGAACGGGCAAACTAGGGTCTTCTCTTGATATGATTGGTAATTATTCGATTCTGAGTACTTTCTTTTTTCTTATTTAATTAGGCTCTGGGAATTTCTGGGTGCAGATAACCTATCCATCTAGATGCTTAACATTTTCTGTTTCAGTTGTTTTATGATTCCTTATAGGAGACTGGAAATACATAAAAGAAGTAGATGAATCTTCTTTATCCTTTGATGGTTCTTTTTGTCCGTTTCCAGTTTCGAATGCTACAATTAATGCTCCATTTGGATTGTGCGGTGCAATCCAAAGCATTGTGGTGGGGTAAAACACCCCCCCGACTGGAACAGACACTCGTTTGGGTGTCCTGCTCCAGTGCAGTTTTAAGGGTCCTGTGGAAAATTTTGTTTCACCAATGGAAAATTTTTCCACTCTTACCCTTTTTTTATTTGTTAAATTTTATAAATTATTGAGTGGTAAATAAATTTACATTGTTGGTTTTTTTAGTTTTTATGTATTTTAATTTTTATTTAAAATTTTTATATTATTTATTTTTATTAATTCTCTCAAATTTTCAAATTTATACCATGCCAATATTTTTGAATGAATAAAGTTTTAAAAATTTGAGGATGTTAAATAAAATTAAAATATTATAAAAATATATAAAAGATGATAAATAATTAAATATCATTTTACTATACTTTAATTTGTGTAAATATACTATTATTAATTATATACAAATTTTCATATAATATCCTTAATGGTAATTTTATCTTCTCATTACATTTACCTCACCGCTACCGCTACTATTGAATCTAAACAGATATCCCGCTATTGATTTTAATCTCACAGCTGCAGTGCCTAATCTCACAGCCACAGTGCTCAATCTCACAGCTATAGTAATTAATATCACTGCCACTGTTGTTTATAATCTTACTTGCATCAATTTCACCGCCCATCCAAATGGACCTTAAGTGTTCTTATGTATCATGACAATACTGGAAAGTCATTCATGTACATAAATGGATGCTTAATTATTTGAATCACTGAGTAATGGAGTACTTTTTGTGAACTTGCAATAATGGTACGGTGTTAAGTTGCAGTTATAGATTTATGTTATAATTTACCATCAAGTTAGGTAACATTCAAACTAATTGGTTATTCCTTGCAGAGTTCATTTGGCGTTGTGTTCTAAGAAAGCAACTAGAGAAACTCTTGGCTATAATTCTGGGCTGCATGTCAGCTGCAATACTTTTGGCCGAGGCTACCATACTCCCCAATGGAGTTGATTTGTCTCTCTTCTCCATTCTCATAAACTCTGTGGGAAAGCAGGAAATGCTCGGGCAGGTAATATTCAGAAATTGGACTCTCAAGAGGCTGAAAGCATCAAGCATATGTGAGAACAAAGAACTGAACTGTAGAAATCGGGTTTGCAATAGATGTTACCGTGTTATCCTAAACCCCATTCTTCCTATATGGGAGGAAGAAATCCACCAGCAAACATGCCTTCTTAATATCCGATTCAAAACAAAGAGTTGGAAACACTAGTGCTTTATAGTGTCAATTATTCATTTGCTTTTGCTACTAAGAGCAAGTAAAAAACTCAGCCTATACTTAAATGTTTTCTTGATGTCCATCAACCTTGATCATTCACCCCAGTGTAGTTTAAGTTATAAATGGTGCATTTGGGTGGAATCTTAAATTCAATTTTCACAGTCAGTCAAGGGCTTAGTGTTATCAAATGATCATGTTGATTTGCAGGTTGCTGCTTTTGTCCCTCTGATGTATATGTGCGTCTGCACTTATTATTCCTTGTTCAAAATTGGAATGTTGATGTTCTACTCATTGACACCAAGACAAACAAGCTCAGTCAGCCTGCTTATGATATGCTCGTAATTGTTCCTTTTTCTTCAATCGTTTCAACTTTTATTAGTCCTCTCATTTTTAGAATTTGTACTGGATCTCACTACTATACGTCTATCAGGATGGTTGCACGATATGCCCCACCAATTTCATACAACTTTCTCAATCTTGTCCATCTCCCTGGTAATAGGAAAACGATATTTGAGAAGGTTAGTGGTTTTTCTACTTTATTGTGCTTTCCTTGAAAACATCCAGCTATATGATGGTAGTATTGTTTCAATTTTATGCACCATTCTGCCAAATAATTTATGGTTCTTATATTGTATCTCGGCAACTAAGATTTATGCGGTAGGCATAGCATAATAGGGCATTTCAATGAATTCTATATTACCTCTTGGACGTTCTCCTTTTTCTCCAAAAGTTGATGTTTGATAAAAAGCCTATTCACAAAATGTTTGCTCACACCAACCTTTTTAAGATGCATAAATTGTGTTTTATTTTCTTCTGGGAATCTAAGCAGAAATAGGACCTACATATTTATTATTAAAAAATGTTTATTTCTTTTAAATGAAGCAATTTATACCATAAAAACTGAATGACATTTCATTTGGCATGAAAAAGTAAGGATGCAAGTGGCATAAGTACTTACAAATTTGTTGAATGATTATCTAGATATACAAACTTGTTATTGTGGCGTCTGGACTGGAATATTTTAGTTTCTTAAACTGTGAAGTCCCTGCCTCAGAGACGTTTCAAATCTGTCATTTTAACGAGACAGAAATGTGATTTAGAATTACTCTTTCTTTTTAAGATATTTGATTGTCTTATTTGAAATCTCATGTAATATCAACTTATATGCAGAGAATGGGGAACATAGATGATGCTGTCCCTTTCTTTGGTAAAGGATTCAATAAAATCTATCCCCTGATCATGGTTATATACACGCTGTTACTTGTGACAAACTTTTTCGATCGCGTCATTGATTATTTTGGGCACTGGAAGATATTCAAGGTTCAAGATGAAGCCGATGACACTGATGGATTTGATCCATCAGGACTAATTATCTTGCAGAAAGGTTTCCGTCTGCATGCACAGTGACAGGTTTCTTCTTTGTTCCTTGTAAGTATAAGTTGTAAATGTTTCTATTTCTTTTTTAGAACGGTCTTGGCTCGAGCGAGGGCATAAAGTCGGCGAGCATGTTATTCCATTGGCTAGGAATTTCAACGGCATGAGTATTGACATCGAACCTGGCAACAATAACATAGTATGTATGCTCTTGTATTTAAATTTGCAGTCTCGTTATATGTAAAACATGCATGGGAATGACTTTGCTGGTGCACATTTTAGAGTGTCTACCATATTTATCTTCTTTTTAACATTTATGTATTTATTTGATCTTTAACTTGAAACTGGTATATAAGGATAAGACAGCTACAGTTAAAAGAGCAGACAGTGCAGCTGACATTGGAAAGATAGGTGATTTTAGATATCTGAAAGAAGAGGTTCAACATGACACAAGCACAGAAGCCATCAGCAAGAAATATTCTGGCATAAGAGAATACCAGAACAAACAAGAATCTAACCCGAATTCAACTGAAGAAGATTCCACATCCTCGAAAGTTGATGTTGAAAACTCTAAAACTGCAAGGACGCCATTGTCAGGGGGATTAGTATCGAAATGGGAATCAATGAAGTCAGGTCTTCTAAATTTCAAATCGAACCTAGAAGCAAAGAATTTCCTCCCTGTACGCCAGACTCAAGAAAATACAGCTCCCTCCCGTGCTTCCTCGTCTGAGTCTCTTGATGAAATTTTCCAGAGATTGAAACGACCGGCTCTGGACCTGAGAGACTACGGTGCTGACAATGATCAATTTTGAAGATGACATGGAATTAGAAAACCACCCAAATTGTGGGACAGAAGCTCATGACTTCATTACACAGCAAGTGCAAAACATGTTTGTATTCTGAGGCGAGCTGAATTCAAATTGTAGTAATGGTAGAATGAATGTTCATCATCAGCATTCAGTATTTATTGATGTGCCAAAGCCACAATTTTGCTACGAACTCACTTTCTCCAGAGAATTTACACTCAAAACACCGGATGCCAGCGATCCGAAGATTATTTTACCCTTGTAATATGTTTAGTATATTATAATAGGAATTTTATTACAGTCATATTTTAGCATATTACAGTAATACGACTGTTTGGTTAGCATAATGACAATTTCATAGAATAATCTCTTATGGTTTTATTTCAAAAAATCATTAAACAGTCATTCCAAACCTCTTACTGCATAGCTATTCCGACTTTAGGTGAAATAAAAAATTATTTTACAGACAAAAAGAGATTCGAATCTCATACTATATTATTTCACAAAACTATTGCATGTAATTAGTTCATTTTATTTTTACTTTATTTTATGAAAATAAAATAATTATTCTATTACAATATTATTTTAACTCAATAAACCAATGTAAATATTATAAAATCGATTATTGATTATGAATTTTTGCACAATGTTATTTTAATATTACGGGGGTTCTCTCTACCAATAAATGAAAGCCCTTCTCAAAAAACTTCTTTTTTTTTTTTCAAAGAATGGATTGATTGATCAGACTAATTTAATTAAAAATAAAATCAGACATTGTTTAATTGAAAATTATAATTTATTTTGTGCGTGTAAAAGAACGGTGCTTCAGTCAACCTGTAATAAAAAGGTTCAGCAGGTAAAAATGTTAAAGTTATATATTTAAATCTTATTTAATTTTAATTAAATAATTGGATTCTACTAGTATAATTAAAAGCAGCATTGCCTCCAGTCGACCAAGGCTTTCTATGTCATCTGCTACTTCAAAGTCAAAATTGTGACCCTCAAGGCCTCACCCCGAACTGGCCCAGCCCATGATGTGGTCTTCTCCAATACCTTTATAGCCGTTTTCCCGCCCTTGCATTGCATTTTGTAGCTGTTAGCTCCTCTCTCTCTCTCTCTCTCTCTCTCTCTCTCTCAGCAATCCTTATTGAAAGAAAGAGAGCCATGGATTCGCTGAAGGAAGAGGAGGTGCCAATACGCCTGCATTCGGCTGTGGAATATTTGCTACGTTGCCACTCCGATCAGCTCCAGTCAATCATTCTCTCTCCTGACCCTAAACTTCACTACCCTCTTTTCATCGAGTACTCTCTCTATCTCCCTGCATTTATCTCCTTTTTTTTCCTACGCTTTTATGTGTCTTTTTCTCATTTTCATCCCCTCTTTATTTCGCCTTTTTCTGTATAGTTATGCCGAGCTGTTGGATGCTGATCCTCCTCTAGCTCGCCTCGTCTTCGCCAACCCAACTGACTATTTGAGATTGTTTGAACAAGCCGCTATTTTGGCTCATGTACTCTCATCTAATTCAAACATTTATGCGAAGTATTAATTTTTATGCTCCTTATGAATAAGTTTCCTGAACTAAGGACAAAACTGGATATGGGTTTTTGTTCATATTCTTGATTGCCCATTTTAACGATTTATGTGGTCTTTGGACCAAGGAAATATGTGTTGCTGTGGGCAGATATTCAATCGTTCTGATCTTTTATTTTCACATCCCTAGTGCAACTATAATATATGCATGCATTTGATGTGCTTTTGTGCAGAAAAGAGTACTAAAAGACATGCTATCACATGAGAAGGGGGTTGAAAAGAAATTCATTCATGTTCGATTCAATGTCTGCGGTTCTCCTCTTGAATGTCCTGGTTTGCTTCTATTCATTTTCTGGGCTCCTATACACACATGTATGCATATTTGTTTTATTGCTTTGAACGTTCCATTGACGGGTGCATTTAAATGAGGAACAGAGACTTTTCCAAGTATTGGGCGTGTCAGAGTTAAACATCGAGGAATTCTTCTTACCCTCAAGGGGACTGTAATTCGGTCTGGAGCAGTGAAGATGTATGAGGGGCAGAGGACATATCAGTGCAAGAAATGCAAGCACATGTAAGTTTGGTTTCTAGTTCATACTCTACATACATTTATGCACCGTAGAGTATGCTTGTAATGTGATAATTTTGGCCCTCTTGTCTTTCCATGTGGCCTAAATTCCTCTGTACAGATTATAGAATGATGGTTAGAAATAGAAACTACAGGCTAAACCCAATGGCTTAATCTTGGTTTCTATTACTCATATGAAGGAAGGGATGTCAAATTACACTGCTGTAAATGAAATAAGCTATTTTAAGGGATAGAAACAGGGAGCCTTCCAGCTACAAGATTAGTAAGTATTACCCTTAAATAATGTATAAGCAGTACCCTTAATGGCTGAAGGTGGCATAACCTAATTCTTGGGGCATCACTCCTTCAAGTTTCTTTCATAAACAAAGCGTCTTCAAGTTAAGAGAATCATTTTGAGCAATTTAAGCTGGTGTTTTTGGCAACTGCTCTAGTCTGACTTCCGGGGTGTGTGGTTACCTCCATATTTTACTAGTTGTAGATAAGCTTGAGCAAGGCCATTAACTGAACATACTCAATAGTTGCCAAATACAAATCTTGGCAAATCAGACATCTCTTGGTTTTCCTGCGGAATGATTACTTCATTCTCATTTATATCTGCATCGACTTCATTCTAATTTATATAAGGATTGCTGCATGTTACATCTTCTTGCGCAAGAAGTGCTGGTTTTTAGAATTTGATTACCCTCTGCTTGTATTAAACTTATTTTTGCACCAGATTAGTTTTGTGGTGGGAAGAGGGGCAAAATGTTTGATGTTTCTATGCAATTTTTATTCTATGTCAAGAAATACCTGGATAATCCCAACTTCATGTATCTACTCTGTCATTCTTTTATATCTTTTGAGGGGATAGATTTGAGTTTCACCCTCAAACATTTTCATGATCCAATTTATGTGTCACTTTTTCTGTTGGCAGCTCACATGATATTTCTGGGTTCTAAGTTGACTGTCAGTTGGGTTGAAAATGTTTGTAGGTTTCCTCTTTATCCTGAGCTTGAAACAAGAAACTCGATAACACTTCCATCAATCTGCCCCTCTCAGGTTTATTGCAGTTTTAATTGTTCTTTAATTCGTATTACCAAAAAGAGTTATCTTTTGTTCTTAGTTTTATCAGTTCCTAACGTAGTTTTGAAAGTATTTTGTCTTCTGTATATGTTGATGTGATAGTATGGATATACTTTGGAATTTGATAACAGATTACTTTTTTAATAACAGAGGTCCATTCCTTGCGAGGGAAATAAATTCCAGTGCATAGAAAATACCACAATCTGCCATGATTATCAGGAAATCAAAATTCAAGAAAGCACACAGGTGTTGGGTGTTGGTGTAATTCCTCGTTCAATTCTAGTCATTCTTCAAGATGATCTTGTTGACATTGTTAAAGCTGGAGGTACCACGCTCTGCAAACCCTGGTTTTTCAATTTTCTCTACATTTTTCTGAACATAGCCTATTTTTGATTCAGTCCACATAGGGAACTTCTAGTATCATGTCATGGAATGTTTTTTAGTATTATGCATTCACCGAGGTTTAAGAGAAACAAGTTAACCATGAATTACACATTAAATCCAGTCTTTCATTGAGTTTACTAAGTCTTTATGATGTTCTACTGAGAAGGAAAAATTTACTAGAGGGCTAGTCGGTGTTGAATTGAGAATTTGAGATAGGATCTTCTCTTGTGAAGCGGTTCAGTGCTTAATTCAATTAGGAAGATCTAATAATATTGCTAGAAACTTGTACCGCGTTTAATGACCTTAATTCCTGCCTGAATTGTATAGATGGAATTGTTTTGGTTTATGTTGTTGTACAGGGTGGCGAATGTAAGATCCTCTCTTCAGCAATCTGGCCAAAATTTTCTTTCAATGCTTTATTAAACTAGCTTAAATGGAATTATCAATAATTAAAAGAGGAATTATGCAACGTATATGCATGAAATTCAAAATCAGGAACTGAGAGTAGCTGTAGAATAAAGTTGCAAACTTGCAAGCAATACTGAACTTTTAGAGGCCAAAGGAAGCAAGAACCAAAGTTAGAAATTATTTAACATGGTGCAGTATGTGCAGCAATAACTTTTAAATGCTTGAGTTTATAGAGTGAACCAAAAATTTAGCAATGCAAGCATATGATTGAGATGCAATGATGCACCATGAATTAGAGGTCCTTCAACTTGCTCAGTTGCTTCTTCGTCTTCTTCTTCTTCTTCTTCTTTTTTAAATTTAATTTCCAAGGTCTCATCTGTAGGTGTACATGTACCTAAATAACTTTTTAGAATGGCTGTGCTCATATCTTAGTTGTACTGAATTCAGACCTTGCCTGATATGATAAAATTTGAATTAGCATTAGACTTATGTTGACTCTTTGTCATAATGTGCCGAATGCAAATCTGGCACACCAGAGCCCAGAGAAAATTAAGTGTCTACAACATAATAGCTTATGATTGCCCTCGAAAATACCTAACCTGAAGGAGCCTGGGAAATTAGGTGTGAATCATGAAAAAGCTATCGAGATGGCTGTCAGCTGTTGTCCCTGCCTTTTTTAGAGTACAACCCCGACGTTATATCTTATATTTGCAGCCCCTGTACCCTGACTGTTATTTATGTTTCATTATAGTATCTGGATGTCATGGCAAGCAATCCATAGTAGATAAATGCTGCTTTTTTCTTTAATTTTGTTTGTAGTTGCTTTTTGGGTTATTTAATTATCTAACTTCTTTCAGAGCTACAACTTTTGTTTGTCCAGATGATGTAATCGTTACAGGGATCTTGACTGCTAAGTGGTCTCCTGATTTAAAAGATGTGCGCTGTGATCTTGATCCCATATTAATTGCCAATCATGTGAGGTAATAAGAACTCAAACCCTTGGTTTTGTCACTTTTCTGTAATGCTCCTGCTATCATTGTTGTTAACTGGAGAGAAATTGAAGATTATCCAAACTTCTTAAGGTTTAAACATTTTATCTATTTGGGACTATGTAGTTGATCTGTAGTAACTTGGTCTGAAACCCAAATTGATTATCAACTGAATGGGCTATTATCCTCTTATAATTTTGACCTCATGTAATTCAGTTGAGCGGTATTATATACAGAAACTCAATGATGCCAAGTTATAGACCTTTCCATGTTGTGACTTTCCTAGTCACTGCCCTCCATGAGCATTTCCATGAGAGATTGAGAGTCTCCATTTTAAATATTGATTCTGCTGGCCAACAGGACCAAATTTATTATTTGGCAAATGGTTCCTAATTAAAGGAATGAATCCTTTTGTAGCACACATATCAAGCTAAAAGTTGGAAAATAACATACTAGTAACAAGTGTTAGATGGAGATAAACGACATTTACATTTTTGTTAATGAGATTATGTTCCCTTAACATTTATCAATATAAGTGCCTTGCATACAAGGGAAGCCAATTGGTGGTACTCCGAGTCTAAATTCTTCCTATATTATCTATAAGTGAATACAGAAGACAAAACAATCATGAGAAATGTATTTATCAACATTAGGTAAACGTTAACCTGTTGCATGTTTCTGACTTCTCCAACCACCTTTCATCTGTTTGTAAGTCATCAAGCAATGCATTAATTTGGGTATACGAGCTCCTTATAAACAGTTATTTGTCCCAAATTTCTTGTAGTTTTTATGCTTTTGTGAACTAATTATCTTATTCTGATGAAAATAATTAGCTATTCTAAATTACTTTTAGTGGAAATTACAATAACTACACCTGCTTATTTTTGTCTTAATTTATTTCTCTTGTCTAAGGAGAACTAATGAGCTGAAATCAGACATTGATATTCCTGATGATATTACTATGAAATTCAAGCAATTCTGGTTAGACTTCAGGCATACTCCATTGAAAGGTAAGGATAGCTGGTCATGTATTTGTTCACTTAGAAATTCACATGTATTAACGAAATTTGTCATTGTAAATATTTAGCAGATTCTTACTTTTCTTTTCCTTTATGGGGCATATTTGACTTCTTTTTTTCCCTATGATTATACATTTACTTGAAGCTCTTCCCATTATTTATGATGGATTTTTATACTTTTTTCTGCCCAAGTGAAAGTTGCTTAATGTTAACCCAGGGAGAAATGCTATTCTTCGAGGAATTTGCCCACAAGTTTTTGGACTCTTCACTGTGAAACTTGCAGGTCTTCTATCATCCCACATCTTCTGTTGAAACACATACATACACATGTAGGCATATATGGAAGTTTCGGTGACAAACATACTGAACTTTTACTTCCCTGATCTCAGTTGCACTAACATTGATTGGAGGTGTCCAACATGTTGATGCTTCTGGGACAAAGATTCGAGGAGAGTCTCACTTGCTTCTGGTTGGTGACCCGGGTAAAGTTTCTTTTCACATATTATATGATAGGGTTCTTTCTTGGACATTCACTTATTTAGCATTTACAATTTCATGCTTGAAATTGGTAACCACTTTATTGAGCTATATTCCTTGAAAGCAATTGACAAGGTGCTTTCTTGGGAATATGAAAAATAGCATTCATCTGCATCATGGTTGATAATTATTTACCTACTTTATTATGTCATAAGAAAGATTTCAATGTTTTGGCACTAGGGAATTATAATTGGCTGCAATCCGGTGCAGTACTTCGAGCATGCATTTTTTCCCAAACCCCCAACCCCCTGGGTGGTCAGTCTCTAAGATTATAATTCAGTAGAACCCTGGTCAAACCTTTCTTCAAATAGTTGAGATACTAACATATAAGTATGTATGGACTAACTCATGCCTGTAAGTGTGCACAACTTACATTTCTCTATGATTTACGAAGATTCAGAAAGTGTATGAAATCTTGCATTGTTAGAATATTAGGATTGATGTCATTTGAAAAGTACTTGAAATTTTTTACAGGTACCGGAAAGTCTCAGTTCTTGAAATTTGCTGCAAAATTAAGCAACCGATCTGTTATCACTACTGGCTTGGGAAGCACTAGTGCTGGACTGACTGTTACCGCAGTCAAGGATGGTGGTAAATTTCATATCTCCTTTATTGCAATTTTATATTCCCCTACAGAAAAGTTGTTAGTATTAGTTCATTATAAATAATAATTCAGCCTGATTATGTAATATAATTAATTTTGTGAACTTGAAGAAAAATAATTATGAACTGGATTCAACGATGTGCAGGGGCGGATCTTTAAGAGCTTTGGGGTGCCCATATCCCCTCCAAAAATTTTTCAACTTCGTGTGTATATGATACATCATAAGATAGTGACAGATTAATAGATTATATAAGGGACCAAATATATATATATATATAATACATCATAAGACATTTAAAGGTTTAGTCTATTTGAATTTGGCCCACTACCCATTATTCTCACCAAAAGACTACAAATAAAATATTATGTTTAGGTTGGCCCACCACTTATACCCACTACCACCCAAAAATTACTTTTTTTAAGAATATGAATGCATTAAAATTATATAATTTTTTACATGCGTATAATATAACAAATGAAATATATTTTGGCCACCTCAAAATTTTAAATGAAGATCCGCCGTTGACAATGTGAGTTATAGTCAAAATGGAATGTATAACATGATTATAGTTCATGTTGCTGAATAATTTATACTGGCGAAGGGTGTTATTTCTAGAGTAGAGAATATGAAAACTGGTGAAAGTTTGCTACAGATGTATTGATTTTTCCTTTCTTGTTCAAATAATTGAAGAGAAAATAAAATGAAGATAAATAAGTGTTTAGATTTTCATTGGTAGAAAGCAAAAAATTTGACCATATGTGATTATCTTATTCTGGTGGCTGGTCTAACAATTTAATGGCAATGATAACTAGCAGAAAAGGAGGTAAGTGAAGGTTATTGGAGCTAGAGACTGGGATATAGGTTGAAAGTACATTATACAATTCAGACTGCTTAACTTTGGAGTTAGATGAAACTGGAACTTGCATATATAATATGTCTGTATGGTTTTGGTATCACAGTTTGTTTGATTCATTCCTTCACCTTCTTTACCTCCATATAATTTTTATTTAAAAAAATTAATTATTCATGTATCTAAGTACTTGATTGTCTCGTTGAAGGTAACAAATATGAGTTAAATTATTATTATAAACTTGTGCTTCTCTATATTTCCCTTTTAATAAAGTATTGCTTCAACCATCTCCATGCTATCCATGTGAAAAAATTTATAAAAGAAAGAGGGGTTGGGGAGATGGTTAAACAAGTTGTTTGATTGAAAGTTTTGCATGGTAGAGCTGGGGTGGCCTCGTGATTGTCTTTTTTCCGTTTATTGAAGGACAATGACTTGACACTCATGGCTTTTTCTTATCTTTTGTCAATTTGTGGAAATTTCGTCTAGTTAGAGGGCTAATCATATCTGTGGTATTACTAGGAGAGTGGATGTTAGAAGCTGGGGCCCTTGTTTTAGCAGATGGAGGCCTTTGTTGTATTGATGAATTTGATAGGTATTCCCTCGGAGTCATCATCATGACTTTTTTTTTCTATCTTTAGTAAGGGAATTTGATTAAGAACTAATGACGATATTTAAAACCCTTCTTTTCTCAGTCCAAAGCTGGGGTTCCAAAGAACTTTGCTAGGACTTAAAACAGTTTTTTCATCATGTACACATTGAACATGCTATCACAATTGTATTACTATCAACGTATGATACTAGCAAATATCTATACATGAATATATTCTTAGGGAATATGGAATAGCAGATATGATGCTTTTGAAGTTACTTTCTTTGGTCATTCAAGAACTTGCTTTTTCAGGAGGCAACTAGTTTTTAATTTTTTAAAAGGAAAAATAACATAACTAATATTAAAAGAAGATATATACTATAACCCATCAAAGGGTTAAAGACTAGGATATACAAGATAAAGTACCAAGCCACAAATAGGATCAAAACAAGGCATGAACCTTAAGCAACATACCTAGATTTCCAAACCCCAAATGACAACACAAGCATAAAAGCAGCCCGGCAGAAACTGACACAGGCATATAAACCTTTTTTCAGCATTTTTATGATACATAGACAATGCCCACATATGATCAACCTTTTGACAGCGATTATGATACATAAACGTCGAATTGCCATAGAAATTAAACTAATTTTTTAACTGATCTGTATTTTCCTTTTTGTTTATTTATGTTTGATTGTATTTCTTCCTGTTTCGGGGGTGGGGCTGTGGGATATAGCATGAGAGAACATGACAGGGCAACCATACATGAAGCAATGGAGCAGCAGACTATAAGTGTTGCGAAGGTAGGGCATTTTTGCCACATTGCATCACTATAACTTTTGTTTGAATCCATGTGAATCTCTATTTTGGTTAACATGTCTTTTCAAAACATCTTTGCCTTGCATCGTAATTAATCCTACAGTTCTTTAATTCCTTATTTATTTATTTTTTTGAGGTAGGAAAGGCTAGAGGATCTGTACAGTGGGAAATGATCCTCTATTCTACTTAAAGAGTAGTGAACATGTTTACTACTTTATCCTACGGTGATACATGTACTCTAGAATAAATCTATAGTCAATATTATCCAAATCATTTTCTCTTTTTTTATTAATTTTCATTTATCTTCCCACTCAATTTAATGCCATCAAATTTCAACTCTATATTAACTTTAATGTGCATTCTAAACCTTAAGACAAAGTAGTGGAGAAGATCCTTACCCCATACAATATTATGTCGATATCCATCTTGAGGTGCCTATACTGTCCTTGCTGCTTCAACCAAATCATCAGTTTTATTTTTCTTTTACTTATTTGAAAACATCTACAATAGGCTATTTTGTTGCATTATGTTGTATAGTACCACATAAAACAAGTTTTAGCTTGGAAGGTATCAAGAAAGATTAGTAAGTTCATTCAGCTTTTGCTATATTCTTTGCAACCTTTCATTTCTGTTTTCTATGTCTACTTGGTATTTTAGTTGATTGTTAAGAGCCTCTTTTTGGAGGGCAAGAAGCAAAGCCTGTTAATCAACTTGCTCTTGCGTCTGCCTGGATCATCCCTGCCAAAATCTGTGTCCCCCACAGTCAGAATACTTTTAGAAAGTTAAGAGTTGAATTTTTAAAATTTATGTTAGATGTCATTCCTTCTTACATGGCACAGGCAGTCTGCTGACTAACTTACACTTAATGTTACCAGATGTTGTTGATTTTCCATGATTGTTTAAATATTGTTATCTGGCATCCATCAGTTGTTCTTTCTTTATTTTTAATTTATTTATATTATGCGTTACTTGCTTGTTGGTGTAAGCATGGCTATTAAACAGGTTTTGGCATCTTTCTTATTTTTCAGGCTGGCCTTGTCACTACTCTTAGTACCAAGACAATTGTCTTTGGTGCAACAAATCCCAAAGGACACTATGATCCTGATCAACGTATCATTGCAAGTTATGGAACTAGTTTGATTGACCTTTCAAAATTAAGTTGCTTGATTGTGCTTGTTTTTGTTTCCGTTTAAATAAGAAAATTACAAGTTGTGCTCCACCTTACCTTATATGGCATTGTAGGTAAACGCAGAATATAATTGCACGTACTGTTCTTTAACTTTTCTTTCTCAACAGCATTTTCCCCCAAGGCCCTTTTTCTCTGGTTTTGCTCCATCTACCCTGGGTATTTCTCTTATTTAAATTAATGTCCTTAACCAAATCTAGCTCTCTCTGTCAATACGGCACTCTCTGGTCCCTTACTAAGTAGATTTGATATCGTCCTTGTCCTCTTGGATACGAAGAACCCTGAATGGGATGCAGTTGTATCATCACATATTCTAGCTGAGGTTATTCTTTGTAAACTTGTTAATTTTGTAGAAGCATTTGAATGAATCTATGACCGTAAAAAATAACAAGGGATTTGAATTAATTTCAGGTAGAATACGAAAATGGCAAACAGGATGAAGATCTGGGAAATATATGGCCACTTTCTATTCTTCGCAGGTAAATATTTCTTTGGTAAATGGAACTTTTCAAACACTCTGTAAAACTTTTGTCTAATATCATGTATTAGCAACCATCTTTTCATTACTGTTTTTCTTTCTTTTTCTAGGAGGGGTTGGTTGGGGTTTCTAGGTAATTCTTGTACAAAGTAAATTTACATTAAACCGTAAATTACTCAGTGGTCTTATTATGTATCTCCTTGGATCATTTGAGTTTCTAGCTTTTTAGATGTCTTGCAGGTATATTGACTACGTAAAAAAACATTTTAAACCAGTGCTTACGAAAGAGGCTGAAAAGGTGATCTCCAGCTATTATCAACTCCAAAGGAGATCAGCCATGCATAATGCAGGTTCCTCCTTTAGAGATCCTTTCTACTAAATCAAACTTTCCATCCTTTTGATTCACTTTGATCATACTATGATGGACAATGCAGCAAGAACAACGGTGCGCATGCTTGAAAGCTTGATACGCCTGGCTCAAGGTATGTTAGAGAATGCCTTGATTTAACATCCTTATCGGCCAATGCTCTCTCCATTGGACTTTTTTGGAGCAGCTGTATCCAATCGTCAGTAATGGTTTTGGTGCTGTCAATGTTGCAGCACATGCAAGGCTTATGTTCAGAAATGAGGTTACTAGATTAGATGCCATAGCAGCCATTTTATGCATTGAATCATCCATGACTATTTCTGCCATCATAGACAGCATAGGGAATGCCCTGCACTCCAATTTCGCTGAGAACCCTGATCAGGAATGTATCCTTACCAGCACTCTGCTTACTTTATAAATCATCCATGATGAATATATGACATGCATCCATACATGCCAAAAGTTAAGCCACTCAGCTATACATTCATCTCAAACTTATCTATAAGAGGGCAAACCTCTGATGACATCACTTCGTTATTTCAGTGTTTCTGCATGCATGATCAATGTTTCATTTATAAACCCAAAATTTTATTGCATAGACAAGATTTTTGAATACTTGACTTCAAGTTATAGATGCCAAGCAAGAAAAATTAATTCTTGAAAAGTTAAGTTCAGTTGATGAGTCCTAGGAAACAAACGGCTTGGGAGGTTTCTACTGATGCAAAATTTGCAGTAACATGGAAGCATCCTGGTTGCTCTTGGGATTGCGACTAACGGCCATAACCTTCTATCATAGAAAAATTTACCATTTTGCCTTTTGCTAGGATAGGGGAAATGCTATATTACTATTTAATGCATGTAGCCTGAATCTGAAAGTTTGGAGGACAGAACCTTGGGACTTATTTCAAAAACCAAGTTTCAGTTGATCGTCTGATGGTATATCAGGATAATTTGTCTGTATTTAGAATGATTTGGTTGTAATTATAAAATGCTGTTGGCATCTTTTTTATGCCTTAGTAGACACATAGCTCATTCTAGATGTATCTATGGGTTAGATCGGATTCAAGTTCTGGAAAAATCCTAGTTTTGCTTGTTCAGGACAAGACAATTGATCTATGAGATGGAGTAGGTAACTTGATCTGTGGACAGTCTAGTCCGTGCTTGTTCCTGCTTTATCATAATGCAGGATTGTGGCCTGTGGATGTTTTCAATATCTTTTTTCTTTCTTGTGTTGGTGGGAACGAGGCTTTTTCCACAAGAATATGAATATGATTCTGTCTCCAATTAACAGGAAAGGAAAAATTTCTAACCGAGATTCCGCATATTTGGTTAATCATAAATTTTACAAGGACTAGAAATTGTACATTTGCAAAATTCCTTTGCAGGACACAGTTATCAGGTAGTGTTTCAGAAAATGTCGTGGCCGATGTAAACAACAAAACATGTTTCTTCCTTTCTTTCTTCTCTTGGGTGTCACTCAAAGGAATAACTGACGTTGGAAGGCTTGAAACTGCTGAAATTCCAGACAGTGGCTGTTAAGGAAAATATCATAAAATTTGAAGCAAATTAGAAATTTGATAAGTGTATGCTTTATGGGTTTTCAGTGATCTTTAATTACAACATAAAGTAAATTTAACAGAAAGTAAAGAAAGAAGAACCATAGGAAAAGCAAAGAGAGGAAAGTTGTACAAAACAAAAGAATCAAAAGACTGAATCAATAGAGGCCCATAAGTTTCCACCAGAAGATTCCAATAACACCCCAGATGACGATGTTAATAATGGCCATCACAAAACCCAGTCTGAATACAGCAGGCAGGTCTACGTATCCAGCTGTCCAGTATAACGCAAAACAACTCATTAGTCACCCCAACCAAATGAAATGCTTAGGTAAAGAGACACCATTCCGATGTTTTCTTGGATGACTTGGCAAATGATTTTCAAAGAAATTCACCATTCTAGTCTACCGAAGAAAGGATGAACAAGGAAACTGGGATGGAAATTTGAGAACAAGCACTTGCATATGTAAGCTATGTTACTAGGATTCTTCATTATTTTCTAAAGTATCAATATCCGACACCTATATTCAACACATATTTGGACATTGATATGGGAGCATGATCTGTCAAACATATGCAAAAACTGTAAAAGAAAATTGAGTATATCTGCGTCAAATAAATGTTTATATCCACACTCATCCCTAAGTCTGGGTAGCATAGTATGTAAGTATCCAAACCTATTCTCTTGTTTTAAACACCTCATCAACCAAGGCATGGATGTGTTACACATGTGCACACTCACACAAGGGCGATGGTACGTTTAGTCAATATTAATTGCAAACGAAAGAAGGCTGTGGTTGCATGCAAAGGCATGGTGCTCATATGCATGTATACAAATGCATCAAAGAGAAAGAGAGAGTACATCATCCACAGTCCATAGAGAGGAAACACAAACACACCTCCATAGTAGACAGCAGCCTGACCACTGCTATAATGTGTGAGGGCACCAAAAAGATTGGTGTTGTAAGCAAGAGCCAGCGTTGCTAATACACCGGGCACTTTAGCTGCCAAGTGCATAGCAAGAAAAGCCGAGAATAATGCTCCTACATGACCAGTTTGACTTGCAAATAGGTAGTGGATGAAAAAGTACGATGCCTGAAGAATACAAAATGCAGACGGCCAGCTCAAAGAAAAAGATTTAAGCATCTTAGCTACACAACCAGACATCCAGCCCACTGTCCCAAGTTTTGTCAATTGGCTTGCCATGCCTACCAAAACAGTAAACCAAGCCAATGTATCCCAAGCTGATTTTTCGCCTAAGCAGTCATCCCAGTCAAGCACTCCAAACAAAAGGAGTATTGACAAAGCAATCATTGCAGCCACAACACTTGATATACCGATCTTATCACT
Source organism: Adansonia madagascariensis (assembly GCA_038381835.1). Taxonomy (NCBI): domain Eukaryota; kingdom Viridiplantae; phylum Streptophyta; class Magnoliopsida; order Malvales; family Malvaceae; genus Adansonia; species Adansonia madagascariensis. The sequence goes on from JBBYHL010000005.1 coordinate 1,744,308, forward strand.
GGACATGGTTCAGGAAATATCAACAAAACAGAAAAGAAATACAATAAATTACATGTTCTGAAAACAAACATCAACCACAGAAATCACAGGTTCAAACTTGCAGCCTAAAAGCATGCATGGATTTGTCCTCAAATGGCAAGAACAATGGTTAGGGCAACAAGCATAAAAGTTAAATCTAAGAATTTGATTCACGCTGGAAAAAACCAAAACTGACAGAGTTTCCTATTGCCTTAAAATTTTAGGCGAGCAATATAACATCAATATGCATGGTACGAAAAATGCATGCTTCCAGGAGAACATTTAAATGTTCATAAAAACTAAAATGTACATTTGGTTGCTAGTGAAAACCTTATTTGCATGTTGGTGAGAAAATCCATCTAGGAAGGGCAAATGATTACTCATTTGTATGAACAATCATGCTTCAAACACATTTCTCGAAATAAACCATTTCCTAACCATTGAAGCAACCAACTGATTAAAGTTTGACTTTGTTAATACATCTACAACTTGCTCTACCCATATTTGGCATCTCTGCATCCTGATTATAACGATATGCCACATATGTAATCACACGTTTCCATTTTTTTTTTTTCAAAATAAGTATCAATGGTATCCTCATTTTAACATTCTCATGGCAGTAGATTTCATAGGGGCACAGATTAATAAAGAAAGGTTAACAAGTAAAGGGAGTTAATGAAGATGTAGGTATCTCAATATACACACATACAGAAATTTCAGGTGCACACAAACATTAGATAAGAAGACATCAATTTTCTCAGCTCAAAAAGAAAGACATGTGAATTTGCATAGTGAGCAGCCACTCACCCAGAGATCCATAGAGCAACAGCAAGAAGCATTGTCACAACCATGATCCATTCATTTATTGTGACAGGACCCATGTTTTCTAGCTTCTTTGCAGCAATTGCTGGTGCTTCTGGTGTATCTTTGGTTTCAGGAGGATAAAGCTTGTATAAAATAAGCGGAGTAAGAAGCAGAGCAATAAGTGCTGGTAAACTAGCAGCCTTGAACCATGAAAACCAAGGGTTTGAAATAATAATCCCCAGCTCCTCTGCTAATTTGAGGCACAACATATTTTGAGCTGCTGCAGTCAGGAAAAGAGCACTAGAGTTGCTAGAAGACTGTCATACATAACATCCATGAGTAAATGCTATTATGCATATTAAATTAATAGTTATATGTTCTTTTAATTAATCAATATTTATAATTAGCGTGTCTACTTGCACACAACAGAAACAGAAACAAAAATGTAGTAAACTAGAAATAAGGCGAACCTGAAACTGCGATTGAATTAGATAAGACCCAAGCTTCCGAGCTGAGGAATCACCAGGGTGACTCCCAGCTGACAGAGTCAAGGACTTGATTATGGGTAAGAAAACCCCACCAGCTCTAGCAGTAGTACTCGGCATCGCCGGCGCAATCAAGGTCTCGCTCAGAGTTAGCCCATAAGACAATCCCAACGTGCTTTTTCCCAACATTTTCACGAAATAAGTAGCGATCCTATCCCCAAGCCCCGTTTTAACGAACCCACGGGCGAAGAAGAAGGAAATCACTATCAACCATATCACTTCGTTGGTGTAGGCATTGAAGGCCACCGCAAACGGAAGCGTTTGGGTGACGACGGTAGTTGCAAGACCTATAAAAGCCCATGCTCCGACGGGTAAGGGGCTTAGGACAAGACCGGCGATTGTGGACAAAAAGATGGCGAGGAGTTGCCAGCCTTGTGGGCTTACTTCGGCGGGTCTGGGGATCAGGAAACGAACAATGAGGCCTATGGAAATTGAGATAAAGAAGGGAATGGGTTTGGCGCCCTGAGGAGGAGAGCACGAACATGCCATTTCAACTGGTGGGGTGTTACCGTTTTCGAGAAGAGGCGCCGGTAGGGGCAAGAAGGGCTTGGGTTGTTTGGTAAGTAGGGACTATAAGAGGGGCATGAAAGGACATTGGAGGTGAAAATGGATGGCTGCGACGATTTGGATATGAGTTTAAAGCCGCTGTGGAGGAAAGTGCGGGAGGCAAGCCAGAAAAGAGTGGTTCTGAGGTCGAGGAGTGGAAGGCTAAGCTCTCCATTGTTTGGATGGATAGAAAAAGAGAAAGGAAGGAAAAAGAAAGACCCCCGAAATTCAAGCGAAAGACAACAGAGGATTGTGGCTTTTGATGTACGGACTAAGAACGGACATCCCGAAAAGAGTGATGAGACTGAAACCGGCGATTGGTGGTGAATCGGATCTTGCGTGTCTCCTTTTTGTTGAAGAGGGAACATTTTTTCCAAATTTCATAAATTTCGGTGCTATATAGGTTCGAGATAGATTATTTTACGTTTAGATTATTTTATATTAATTTAAATAGATTTTTATGTTATTTTATTTATTATTAAATATAATATATTTTATATATTTTATAAATAAAAATAAATTATTTATTATTATTATTAATTTAAAATAAGTTTTTATATAATAAGATATTTTTAATTATATATATATTTTAATCAATATTTGTCGACATTATAAGATATAAAATTAATTAATTATAAAAAATTAATTTATTAAATATGATATACTACAGATTAATCATGTTAATATTTGAAAAAATTCATTTGATAAGCTAAAATTTTAACATGTAAATACATTATAATTATATTATCCATGCATATAATATAATTATAAGTACTAATAATTAAATCAAAATAAATAAATAATTATATTTGAATAATAAAAAAAATATAAAACTAGGATTTAAAACCCGGTAAGACAATAAAAAGGAGAAATATCAAAAATTAATTATTGCATAAATTTTTAATAAAAAAGAAGTACCAACTTAAATTATAATTTTTCTCAAATTACATGAAATAATTTTTTATTTTTTTCTTTTTATAATAAATTTTTAACTTATATTCTCATAATACTTTTTTAATTAGTATTTTTATTTTTATAAAAAAGGATGTAGCAATTAACATTTTTTTTTTGTATTACACTTTAATTTATAATGTACTTATACTTTTCAATAAAAAATTATTGAACATTTGCATTGTTAATGAATGATGAATTATTTTTAAAGTATTTATTATCTTTCACAATTGACTTATGCCCATATTATAGTTCTAATCTACTTCCAAAAACTTCATTAACTCCTTGAAAGTTGAAATTGCAAACTCAATAATACTAAATATAGTCTTTTATTTTTCATCCTACAAAAATAGTATTAAGCTTTGGATTAAAACTTTATACCTTGAAAATAATTAAAAAATTTTAAAGATAATGTTGCATGTGACACAATAACTAGTATAATATAAATACATTTGGAAGTTTTAATTTTCAAAAATATAAATAAAAATATATTATAATTTAGCATTAAATATCATTAATAGTAACATAATAATTTATGTTAACTGTAAAAATTAAATAAGGAAGAATTATTTATTTTCATTAATTTAAAATTATTGTTTACTAAATTATAGAATAAAAATATATACATAATAACTAAATAATAAATAAACAAATAAAATAATTCTATTTTTATTTCTTTATTGGTTTTTTTTAATCAAGGAAAAAAAGAACTAAAGACCTAATTGGACAACATAGATCATACTAATATATAATTTTATATTAATTATAAGAAATAATATGTAAGAATTATTTATTTTCATTATTTTTTAATTATTGTTTACTAAATTGATTAAATAATTATGGAAATGAAAATATATACATAACAAGTAAAAAGCATATAACAATTAAAATAATTGTATTTTTATTTTCTCTTTTTGGTTTTTTAAATAAAAAAATAGAAAAAAATCATTGATTAGTTTTTTAAAATAAATATATAACAAAAGAAACAAAATTTTGATTAAAGCCCTTTTAAAATAAGTAATGAACTTAAAGTATAAATTGAAATACTACGATAAATTATTCAAAATATCTCTTCTGAACAATAATTTTTAAAGTAAGAGATATATATATATATATATATAATTACTCAATTTAAGCTAGTTAAACAATAACTTCCAATTTCTATGACTTATGATATAAAATTAAAGTTATTAGAATAGTATCAATTAAATAAACGTGATAATTTCGGATATAATATGATTATATTATAAGAAGACAATATAAAAAATAATATAAATATAACACAAATAAATAAATATATCAAATTTATGTAACATAATTTATTAACGTGTCAAAATTTGAAATATCTACATATACGACTGCTTATCAATGATAATTACCAATTTTGCCATATCAACTATATAGTACATTTTCTTTTTTAGACTAGCTTTTACAATACATGTGCTGCACGTGAAAAATATATGTTTTGAAGAATATAATATGAAAATGTTGAAAACATATAATTAATGTTAACAATATATATGAAAATAAAATGAATAATTTAATATATAATTATATTAACCACTCCATATTAAAATAATTTTATCTTTATTTTAAAAAGTACAAATACTATCATTTCAATAATTAAAAATTCTTACATAATAGTTATTAATATGTTATTAATTATTTAATTATATTTAATAAAATAAAAATATTAACTTCAATAAGATTTTTGATGTAGAAGCATATCACTTGATGATTTAATTGTAAAACCAATAACCATTTTATACACCTTTTATCTAATTGTTAATAACATTGCACGTCCTTATCAATTACTTCTAGGAATATTATATAACATAAAGTTATGTGTAGTTCAATTAATTTTTATTAACATTGAGTGTGCTTGCTAGAAACATTTTTATATATTCAATAATAAGGTATTCAGTATAATAGAATTGACATTTAAGTTTTGCAATTTTATCAATATATCATATTAATTCATAATTAAATTATTAAATTACATATTTTTATAGTAAAAATGTTCCTTTCCATAGAAAGGATGAACAATTTTTCATTTAATAATAAAATCTCATCACAATCTATGTTAATTAACATATAAGTGTATTTATTAAAAGGAGAAGTAACAATTAAATTAAATAATTCAAAATTCATTTAAAAATTAAAAGCTAAAATATAATTTATATTTAAATATTATTTTGAGATGACGATTATTATAAGTACAAATGAATTTTTTTTAAAGTAATTTATATTTTAATTTAAATATCCCTTGATGTTTTCAAATTACATCAATATAATTTTTTTATCATATTTTAGTTTAAGAACTCATTAATAGAAGAATTACTCGTATCAATTATATCATAAGAAAATAATATTATATTTTAAACTTTTAAATATGAATAAATTTAGATAAAATTTAAGATTCATAACTATACGTCACTCTTAAAAGAATCTGGGCAAGGGCCAAGCAATTCACTTGAGCCAGCAAGCCCAATCAGATTGAGTCTAAACTCTAATATTTTTGTTTTG
>JBBYHL010000005.1:1787922-1799454 GCA_038381835.1 Adansonia madagascariensis
TCCCGAACCCGTCCAATTGTCACCTCTAATTAGAAATGTCATTCAAATATTTTTAATTTTCATAAACTCCATCAAATTATAAAATTTTACAAAGAGAGTCAATGCTTTAAATACATATATATATATATATATATATATATAGTTTTGATATATTACTATTATAATTCATATCAAAAGTACTTCATTCTTTGAAAATTTTTTAGTTAAATGATAATAACTAAGTAAAATATGCTACAAAGAAAGACAATCAATGATACCATAATGAGGGATCATATCAAGCCAAAAAAAATGAATGACTCCGATTGATTTGAATCGAGACTGAAAATAATACTCTTTTTTTAATTAAAACAATTTTAATTGAATGATAATGATTGTAATAATAATTTTTTATTATTATTCTGAACAAATACTTGGAATCAAAATTGAAAACTATCTCATGCTTGCAATCATGGTACTATATATTTAATTGTTATATGATGTATGAAGACCAACAAAATGAATTTAAAACATTTCATATAATCTAATTGAATTTTGTTTTAAATTACGTTTTGTGTAATTTTTATTCGTAATAATGAGTATATTCGAACAGAAAAGGCAAAAAAAATAATTATGAAAAGATTTCAACCATATTTTATATATGGAATACCTTTAAATCAAAATTTAATAAGCATTTCATAATATGAATCATATGATTTGTATCTTTATAATAATATGAATCATATTTCTTTTCTTTTTTAAGATCACTTATACTAGATGATTTATCATTATTTTTCAATTAAATAATTAATTTATTTAAAAAAGAAAATTTTAATATAAACATACAATTCATTATCAATTTTTAATCCAAAAAAGTTTTAATACCAATTATTTTCGAAATATAGAAATATTCATTAGATAGTTAGGGTGTGAATTCATTATGGATATATATATATATATATATAATATTTTTGTTTTCTTTCAATCAAATTCATATTATATCATGATAAATATGATTTTATGTTATGTATGACTAGAAATAACATATGAATATTGCAACTTTCATATAAAATTTATGAAGAAATTAAATAAGTTACGGTGCATTAGTAATATAATTACTAATAAAAAAAACTTCATTATTTAATACTAAATATTTAATAAGTAAAAATAAATATGAACTTATGCATGCTTGAGTATGACAATTATGATTTATCGTAATTATATTCTAACTTGGCTTATGGTATGAATTTTTTTTTTTTTTACTTATCTATGATTTGTCATTTGTTATTGAATTATATATATATATGATTAATCAATTTCTAATACATTATTATTTATAATTAATTAATTTTAATTGGTTAATAACTTATTAATGAAACTTATATCTCATAAAAATTGATTAAATCATTATATTTGTATGTATCATTATTTTTTAAAATCTAACATTGCTTTCCTATTATATTAATTAATATGTATAACTGTTATATTAATGAGCTTTCAAATTAAAAAAAAAAAATATATATATATATAATATTGATGTAATTTAGAGGAATCAAGAGATATTTAAGTTAAAATATAAATTACTTTTAAAAAATTATTAATTCATTCATTATTAACCATCATTTTGAAATAACACTTAAATGTAAATTATGTTTTATCTTTTAAATTTGGAATGAACTTTGAGTTGCTTAGTTTAATCGTTACTTCTCCTTCTAGTAAATACAAATGTACTTATGTGTTGATTTGATATAAGTTTTGATGAAAGTTTATTATTAAATTAAAAAGTGTTCATCATTTTTAAAAAAAGAACTTTTTTAATATAAAAGTATGAATTTAATGATTTAATTATTAACTAACATGTTAAATTGACAAATTTTGAAAATTTAAATTTGAAATTTTATCCTATTGAATAACTTTATATTATTTAAGTATCTATAAATTCTATTGACAATCACATCCGATATTATTAAAAATTAAATGAAAGATAAATTAAATAATCATATATTTCTTAGGTTGTTGATTTTGCATACTAACATTATAAAAAAGTTATAAAGTTATCTTAGATTATAAAAAAAAAAACCCTTAAATTACTTTTTTAAAATATTTTTATTATTATATTATATTATATTATATTATTATTAATTATTAATTACATATTATATCTCTTCACGCACGTGTGATTAAAACTAGTTTTTCTAAATATATCTTAAGGTACGGATCTCCCTGCAAATTCTCCTATCAAAATCTAAAACTCTTTGATGAAATAATTTCTCACAATTAAATCAAATTGTTTTTGGTAAAGTAGGTTTTGGCAATGTGAACAGTAAGATACTTTTTATATAAAAATATTAGGTTCAGTTAATTTATTTAATAAAATACCTATATTTATTAGAAAAAAATCAGTTATTCTACAACTACAAGTACATTCATGATAAAACTACACAGCTTTTGAAAAATTAATTTGACAATTTACTATGTTACTATTTAAAAAAATATATATTACAAGTTATTTAAATAAGCATACGGTAATCGTTTGGAAGCTCATTTTTCCCCTGAAAAAATCATAAGATAAAAAAGTATTTATACATCCTAAATTTTATATTATAATAATTACTAAATTTGGTTTTTATATAAAATTTTTAACCAATTCATTATACCAATTATATTTAAGAGTATTATATAAAGTACAAACAAATTATTATATATATATTTAATCTTTAAAGTTAATATTATTTTGTTATTGAAATATAATTATATTGATAATTTTAATATAATAATAAAAAAACCTTCCTTAAAAGCAAAAATTATTTAAAAAGAATTTGGTCCAATACTATTAAGCAATGAAAAAAAAAATAGTTACTTTGCGTTGCCACCAACTTTCCAAGCTTGGCCGATTAATTACTTGAGAACAACCCATCAATCTGAATATCAATTACAAAGTACAAACCCAAACCATTGAGCTATATCACATCAAGCCCAGGCATAGCGAAGTACAATAATCTATTTTGAAGAGAAAGCATGTGACCTAAGGGCTGCGCCTGATCTCACCATTGAATAAAAGCACCCAATTTATTCAACCTAGTAACTAAGACAAACCCACCCATCCCCCTTCGTATATTATATATATATATATATGCACACACACACACACACAAAAGAGGGGAAGGAAGAAAAAAAAAAACTAAAACTCACGACCTTTAAAATGAGCACAAATGTCAGTATTTAAATGATGCACAACCCTATAACTTTTACAATGAAACAACAGTAACGTAGATTGCTTTCTTCTTCTTATTATTATTCAACAAGTTCTGCTCAAATTATCAAATGCAAATTTGTAATTACATGTTTCTTTACAAGCAAAATTTCACATTAATGTATGGATTACAAACGCCCTTGCCAACATTCTTTAATCAAAATACAATTATATCACCCAAATAGTAGGCCGTGTTTACTGCCTGATTTTAACAAATATGGGGAAAAAAACAGAGATTGCAAAATGAATAGTTATAGAATCGGAAAAACTGTCGTTTCTGACGAAGTTTCTCGCTCCCATTATTCTTTCTGGAGCGATAAATAATGCAAAATGTAACCCTATATTATGGTAGTAGAACAAGAATAAATATATGAAGCAAAAAGCAAAGGCATAATTTCTGACAGAAATCTAGCTAAAAGATGACATCAACTTACCAATTTCCAGCTTTGGTTGGAGGAATTCCATAGATCTTGAGGGAGAAATCAGACTAAGCAATCAAATGAATGTAATATTATGCCTCCATAGTTTGATAAAAGAAACTTGGGACCAACATGCTCAACTGTACGTTCAATCGGCTTACAGATCAATCGTAGGATAGAGGCCTGACATGTAATTGTGCCCAGTTCCATTTGAATCTGCATTAGCATACAAGTGTGACTGTAGTTCCCCTGAGTGAGCTGACTTGCGAGATTTGTGGTTTTTGGGAGAAGCTGCATACGTATCATTTGAACCAGTAGTTGTAGAATAAATTGAAGATGTTGGCAGTCCATGGATCTTTGGCAGGCCTGTTGGATCAGAACCCAGACTATACCCCCTCTCAGCTGTTTCAGCTTCCAATGGCAATTCGTCCAATGTCTATTCAAACAAAAGAAAAACCAATAAATATAGCTGCAACTTCCTTCTCACTTGATGATGTGCTTTAGTAAGAAAACAAAATTAAGAAGCAATAGTAATACAATGACATATTGCATAAACATGGAAAAAGACATTTGTGATGTGTCTACTTAACAAACAGCTGAGAGATCAGTCCAATCATTACGATGTGTTGACATGTTGATATGCACTAAAGAGAACGCACCCTGAATGCTTGTTGGAGAACTCGGAGTGTTTCTCGAGTACGTTTTCTCTTAGAAGCAATCTCATCAGGTTCCTGTAACATTTCCTCAAACAGGTTTTCTCTGTTTTGGAGCATAAGACATACAGAATACTCAACAGTCAACAAAGAGATTATCAAAAGGATAAATAACTGAAATCAAGTCAAATGACACAAAGCTCTACGTCACCTGTAAAGCTTTTTGATAAAGACATTGTGAAGTTCACGTTTCGTATGGTTTACCTGGATATAGATATTATCAATTGACAGAGATCAATACTAAGGTAATGCTTCAGCTTAACAATGCAAATTGCAGCACAAAATATTGTTAGGAAGACACAGCTTATACAGTTATACTTACAAGAAATCACAATAGTTTCAGGTCCCAAAATAAGAAATATACAAGCCAACTTTTTAACCAAATGGCTAGCTCCATGTATTATAATCGGACAAGTGAAACTAGATATAACTTATGACCAAAATACATCAACCACACAAAATAAACAGTAGCCTTGTTCACACTCCATGGTACATGCTTCTCTCCAGATCAAAATAGTGGAAGATGGAAATCAACATAGCACCAAATATTGTTTAGGTCAAGCCACATAAATGCTTTTCAGAATCTCCTAACCAGAACAGGTGAAATAGGGAAATTAATTTGGCTACAAAGATTTCCAATCTCCTAACCAGAACACCGTAATGCTTTTCAGAATTTCATAGTTCTCAGGACCTTGCCCATGAACATATAACCATTGTGATTGCAATGTAACTAGCAAATCTACTCTGCTCAATACTTACCAAGAAGTGCATGATTGCTTTAGGCACGGAATCCTCTATATTCTTCCTAACAATGTCATAGTAAGATCTCAAGAGCAATTTGGTAATTGCAATTTCAATAGCTTCTGCTTCTGAGCGGTCTTCTGAAGGCCTCAAGACAGGTGGGGGCTGTAAAGAATAAAGAAACATGCTTGTCAAGATCAAATGAACATGTTTTTTAATTTAGCACTGGATGCTTGATGGAATTATATGATGTGTAGCCACCTCTCTCAGATGGATTCGGGAAAAGGACGGTTCTGTGTTATGAACAGGTTCACTATATAGCTTGTTTGTTGAGCTCTCTTTCACTGATGAGCGATTATCAGAGCCACCAAATATTGATGAAATACCCCAAGTTGAACCACTCGTGCTTCCTGATAAAACCCACATAAAGAACATCATTTTACTCTTACACTGCTTAATAATTATATCCAAATAGGGCGAGAACTATAAAAAACACAAAAATTCACATTGGAAAATCTCAGACCCCTTACAGAGAAGAAAGGGGGGGGGGGATATCTGGCCGTACTACATAACTATCATAAAGAGAATATCAGATATTAAAGCTGCATATGACAAGTTCAAAAAGACAGCCGAAAATGCATTACCAGTGGATGGAATTTTTTCAACATCTGCAACAGGACGTACTCCCTGCACACAAATGGAGTAAAAAGTTATTTGCATAGAAAACAAACAGATGGAGAAAAAAAAGATGGGAAAAGCAAAAAGGAACAGGCAGGGAAGGAAAGCATATATTGGGCAGCAGAAACACAATTTTTCATGCCTGATCAGTGACCATTCCATTAACTTGTCTTGCAAGAATAGCCCGAGATTTAGTACTTCTTTCAGAAGTAGGTGCCTTATCAGGCTCTAAACCATCCTGATTAATTCAACAAAGAAAAGCAGAAAGAACGAAAATCAAGAGGTATAGGATTAAATAATAACAATAATACCAGAGAAATGACTATTAAGTAGAGACCTACCTTTGATCTAATAGGTAAAGGAACCCTGGAATTCTTGATCTGCTGATTGGCAAGCTCCACAGCCTTGCTCCCGCCAATAAAATTTGGGTGGGAAGTATTTATGTAATCCATCTGCAAAATTGAATGGTGTATATCAAAAATAAGAAAAGATATTTGACAAGAACATATGAATGTAACATGCACTGCACTCAGCTGTACCAACTTCATCTTTTATAACAGGATATGAATAGAAACATAAAATAATATAAAATTAAAATAAGCACAGACATACCTCCATTTCAATAATATGTCCTATCATTGTCTCAGCTGGTTCGAGGCCTTCACGGAGAAAGTTCCCAATAACTTGGTCCATATGCTTTCTAAGAACAGGAAACCGCTGCAGTTCATTCATCATACAGTGATGGCTAATCTGGAAAGAGGAAAATTCTATTAGAAAATCTAGATTGTCAAGTGATATAGCTGTGAGACCACCATAATTATCTGGAAAATAAAATCACCTTTATTAACTCATCATATATGAACCTGGCACATTGAAGGCCTGGATCTAGCAAACGCGCTATTTGCCTTCGAACAAGTACTTCAAATGGGACCTACACAAAAATTACAATTATAACAATATGCACCCGGTTTAACATAAAATAATCCCAGGCAACAACCTTGGAAAACAACAATGTAGATCTGTCTAAAAACAATAATATTCTTAGATTAGACATTTGAATTAGAAGATACTAGAACATACTTCTGGTACAAATAGTGCAGATCGAGGACCAGTGGCATTCTGAATGGCAGTTCGAATGTCATCGTCAGTCAAGTCTTCACATGGATCAACCTCCTGTAAAAGAAATCAGTTAACATAGAACATATTTTCATAACAGCACCCATACAGAGGCCCTTTATGCTTCACCAATTTATAGAATTTCAATGCAAGACTCCTAATGTCGGTGATTTAAATGAAGCAGTATTTCTGTGCAAAAAATCAAAGGTTTATTGTCAAAAAAAGAGGGAAGTGAGAAATTAATATCATGAATCCAAATAACCACTTATATAGATAAGGTTGTCATTATTTAACTTTTTATCCTGCCCTTGCAGAGACCATGCACAACATCCTTGGGGGAGTGAAATGCACACATCAGTAGATTCAACAAAAATGTTAACCACAAAGTAAGGTAATTTATTACCAATCTTATGCACAATGATGTGAATACTAATTATTGACCAACATTGGTACAATGATGTGAAGAAACACCCAAAAGATAAAGAGATGTATAATGGAATGCACCTCTAACACGGAATGGAAAAGGAATCCAGATAACTATGCAAATATCAAGGCACAAATACTAGTCTACAGTCTACAAACCTCTAAGCTCTTGACAAAGATTGATTGGAAAATATAATGAATTCTCGCTCCACCAGACAGCTCAGATGTAGACATTTCTTCATTTTTCCCTTCTACCATTGATGAGAATGCTGTTTCCAACAAAGCATTGACTTATGGTATCATTACCAATTTAGTATAACGTATATGATTAGCATTTCAGAATATTAATAAGAAAATTTACAGAAAGCCAAACAAAACATCTACCTTCGCAATACTTTGAAAGAATATTCAGTAGAAGAGCTCCCTGGCCAGCCTATAGGTTATAAAATCATAAACTTGTCATAAGAAAATTATTTCAGATACTTTTCCTCAACCAACTTCATGGTAGTCAAACAAATATACATGCCTTCGATTCTGTAATTTCTCCGTAGCTTGCATGCTCCTTTGCCACAGAAACCAGTGCAGAACTAATGCGTGATTTCAGCCCAGGAAGTATTACCTTGATATGTTGTACTAATATCTACATTACAAACATCATAGAAAGACTCAACAATTAGAAAGAAGAAATACAGCAATTCGCCCTATGCCAAGCTGTAGCTGTCTCTATGTCATGCACAACCTGGTCTCCAAGCTGAACTTAATAGGATTCAGCAAATAAGTCCCCAACTAGCACAAAGCCTTCAAAAGACACTATAAGCATGAAGGCGACTTGATTAAGGTGGAAGCAAAAAGGAAAGCAGGAATGCTCCAGACTTAACCAAGCCTACAGAAAATTGTTCTAGCAGAATTATGGAAATTTACAATCGGGTCAGAAGTAAATGGAAGATTTTTCCAAGGAGGATAAATAGGAGGAGAGGGTTAAGTAAATATCAATAGAAAGTGTGGACATTAGAACAAAGTTCAAAATTTGAAAATTTCAATTATACCCCATAAAAGTTTTGGAAACTTCATATTGCAAATACATTACCTGGTTCAACTTCTTCGCCAATTGAGGAACACCACAACGATCAGCTAGACCATTATATACCTGTGTACCAGCAAAAAGAAATAAGCAAATTGAAGATGGGAATTCTGTCAAACCATGAACAATTGCTAAAAATTGTTGCAGTCATACCGGACGACTGCGGAAAAACTTTTCCTCTGCCACAAGCGCATCCTTGATACTCCGGTTGAGTAAAATATCCTATTTAGAGGACAATATTAAAAGTGCAACCAAATTATCAGCACACTAGTAAAAGATACCTGATAAGCAGTATATGACATACAAGACCAAAATGATCATTTGCAAACCATTAAACTAGAGTTTAGTTGCTTTTGTAGAGGAAAGAAATAGAAGGGTTTTTCAGGCAGCAGAATTACCCATATAAAAGCTCTTGTATACATCGTATGACTAACCACTAAAAGAGAAGACAATTAGAAACAAACTATGATAATTTACAAACCATTAAAATAGCTTACAGTTGCAATTGTTAAGGGAAAGAAATAAATGGGTTTTTCAGGCAGCGGCGTTATCCATATCAAAGCTCTTCCATTATATTTATTGACATGTTATAATGCAAGAATCAGCCATGTACTTGGCCTTGTACCCTTGAAACTTTTTTTAGTGATTTTGTTTTGATGGCTTCGACTAATCATCTAGGTTTATCTAATTCAACTCCATTTTGCTCTAAGCTATATATACTTTAGGTTGCCCAAAAACATAAAAGTTTTGCGGATATCACACACCATTGAAACAGACAATGAAGTGAAAATGGCCTATGACCGCAAAAAACAAAATGACAGGACATTTAACTGGACAGGAAGAGATCACCATGCAAAATGGCATAGAAAGATTAATATTTCTTAATTCAAATGGGCAATATGAAGAAAGACAAAAATGCCATTAGAGCATCTCGAAATAATAACTATAGTATAATATTAAAAAATATCGTTTAAAATGCTAAATTGTCCACATTAACAATGTACTAGAAATAATTTATTGAAAAAAAGAGTAATAAAATACGAAGTGATGAATTAATATCTTTATTTCTGTTAGGTTCCATTGTTACCTCCTGACTACGATTCACAACACCTACATAACCAAGTCGAAGGGGAATCACTTTTCCAAGCAACAGGTTACGAGCATCAGTACCTCTGTCCATTATATCCAACTGATTCATATGCAAATAAGTCAACATAATCAGAAACCTAGAACAGCTTATATCTAAGTTCGTCATAATTTGAAAAAGGAGATTTTTCATGTTGAAAGATGCACCTTTGTAATAACACCAATGGTTCTATAACCTGCCAGGCAGCAGAAAATTAGCAAGATTGTTCAATTAAATAAACACCAAACAGCAACTCAAAGCAGAAGTTGAGCTTTTGATAGTAGAAATTACCATCAGGATCAGCATTTCCTGCAATTTGAAGGGCATCAGAGTTTGCTAAGTCCGAATTCGCTGGAGTAACAGCAAGAATCAGACAGCTTGGCTGTTTAATATAGGACATGATCATTGTTCTAATGCGAGCTTCAATGTCTGATGGTTGGTCACCCACAGGAACCTTTGTGATTCCAGGAAGATCCACAAGAGTGATATCAAGAACATTTGGGGAGAAAATCTTAAGTCGAATCTGCTTGTCTGACACACCTTTGTTTCCTCCAGCCTCCCTATCTGTCTCGGCCTGCACGCAATAGACAGTTACTTAAATACATTTATCAGTTTTTCTTTAATACCCAAAAAAAAAAAAAAAAACTCAACACCACAAATTATAAAAACTCTTTCTTGATCTCATAAAAACTATTATTAACTTGCAAGCAATAAAAAGCTAGAGTTTTGCAGATGCCTAAACAGAGAGAGAAGAAATCTAGTTAAGATCCTAAGCCAAGAACCTCTAGATTAAGTGATTCTCTTTTCTACTCACTTTAAGTACCCGTCTAATGCCTAAAAACTCTAAAGTATTCAATTCAATATCATTGTCACCTAAATCTAAAATTTTCCTTTTTGCAAGCTCTCAATTTCCCTAATCACAACTTATTTACCACCAGCTACTATATCTTAATTATTTAACAAATCATCTAACAATATCTTTCCCGTTTAACACAATATGGCAATTCTAATTCACCTTATGCAACCACTTAGCAAAGGAAAATTCAAAATTGCCTAAATTCACAAAAATACATACAAAAAACCCTAACTTTTTGAATTGAATAATCAAAGTGCCTAACTTTTGAATTGCTCAATCATAAAAAGCACGTAATAAAGAACCTGAATCTCCCTGCGAATCTCAGAGAAGTCATAGAAGCGCTTGCCAGGCAAGTGAAGAAACTCGCCATACTCCTCCTCAGAACCATCAGGTTTACGCTTGGTCTGGAGGAGCTGAAGGACGAGAGGGCGGCGCGTGCAGATATCGGAACCGCGAGGCAAGAAGTCGCGGCCAACGAGTGACTCAAGCACGCTGGACTTGCCACTACTCTGGCTTCCGACCACCGCCACCTGCGGCAACTCTATGGTGGACTGGCTACCAAGCTGGGCAAAGATGTCCTGTAGCTTGTTCACTATTGGTATAACCGAAGCCCCCAATGGAGCCGCAGATGATTGAGGCGGCGTGGATGCTGCTTCTTCAGCCATTGATTTTCAGTGATTGATCGACTGATGACAAAGATCAGAGAATTCGAGATGAAAATTTTTATGAACCCCTAGGGTTTTGGAACTTCTTTTTATTTTCCGCTTTGTGCTTACAGGAGATGGAAAATGGAAAGAGACCCTGAAGCTATGATTTGTATGATTATAGGAGACAATGTAATTGTGGCTTTGAAAATTTTTTGGGGGATTTTTTTTTTTTTAATTATTAATCAACTAATTACTGTATTATCTTTTAGGTATTATTATCGCGAATTACGTGACGAAAGGAAATAAAGATGGCTAGGTTTTCCGTTTTTATAAAAATTAAAAAGATATGGGCGGGGGTGGAACTTAGGAAAAAATAATTTATTTGGGCTGAGATGTGATTCAATTGTGTAAATTTAGATATGATATAATTTATATAATATAATTATAATATAAAATAATTAAATTTAATTATAAAATATAATATAATATTAAAAATAATAAAA
>JBBYHL010000005.1:1837906-1867288 GCA_038381835.1 Adansonia madagascariensis
AATTTTAAAAGCAAAACAAACTTAAATAAAAACAAATTTATTATTATTATTATTATTATTATTATTATTATTATTATATTTCAACTGTCATCCAATATTAGTGCAGTATATGGTATGGGGAAAATTAGGGTTTTGCCAAAAATAAAATTTTCCATTCATTAAAAAAAAGGTTCTTAGATTTTTAGGTTTCCCATAAAGGAAATGCAGCGTTTAATGTTGGGCTATTATGTGACCCACATGATAATTAAGTAGACCGAAATTAATATTTAATTAATATGAAGATGATATTATCTAGCAAATCCTATTAAGATTAACTTCTCTACTGGTAAAAATTAAATTATACTTCAGTAACTAATTAGAATATTAATTCTTTGATGGTAGGATACAACTCTAATTAGTCTTCTAGTATAGGTCCCTGGTCTAGTTTAGACCTGACAATTTTGGCACGACACAAAAACATGACATGTGTACGACACGTTTTAATCGTGTATGAGTTTTATATAATCGTGTCTCGTGTCATAAACGTGTAAAACACGCATAACATGCCTAAGACAAGATTAATTAATCATATCATAAACGTGTAATCGTGTCACATCTATCCATTTACACGGTTAAGACACGATTAATTAATCGTGTCATAAACATATAATCGTGTCGATACATATCTGTTAACACGTTTAAAATATGATAATTTAACGTGTCATAAATAGACATATTTAAATTAATAAATTTATATAAAAATATGTTAATTTTTGATATAAGTATATAAAATATATAAACTATAAATATGATTTTAAATTTTTAATTAAAAACTATTTAATATACAAAAACTACTTTAAGCATTTAATTAATATTTATTTTACTTTAGTTATTAGTAATAATATAATTGTTAAGATAAAAATTAAGTATAACCAACGTAATTTCTTCATATAATTTCTAATATATTATGATTAAAATTTATAAATAATTAAATAAATATAATATCCAATTCCAATATTATATAATCGCATTATATAATAGAAAAGTTAATAATATAAATATCAAAATAAGAATAATATATCATTACCTTATAAACTAATTAAAGTATAGGCTCAACTTACTAATTAATGGTAATATAGTTTCATATTTTAAATCTCATATTAAACTATTCAGATGATTGTATATTTATAGTACACTAGTAATTCATTATTATTAGTAGTAAGTAATAAATTAGATATTGAAAAACATGAAGTACTAATTAATATTAATACGCTACTATATTAATTCTAACAAATTTTGAAATTATTTTTTATTTTGAAATTATTTTTAGGATCGAAATAAAAGTTCTTATTCTTTGTTGAATAATTCGAGGATGTCTTAAATGAGCCCATCGAGAGAAATACTAATTTTTTATTCAACATCTCCAAGCTATATATCTTCGTTAATTCAAGTCATTGAATAAAAATTTTTGATAAATTACTAATTCTTTATTTCAGTTACTCTTTTCTAATATATACTAACTAAATTAAATATTTAATTAAAACTTTATGTTTAAGATTTTCACGTATCCAATATAATTTTGATGTAAACATTTCTTTATTATTTTAACTATACTTTTTTTTTGTATACCAAATTTTAGTGTAAGTTAAAAGATTTTAAAAATAGATATTTTAAAATATTTTAAAAAAATAGAAAATGAAAAGGATTTAACAAATATATTTATACTTTTTTTAAAAGATTTTAAAAATTAAAAATTAAAAATCATGGATTTGAAAAATTAAAAACAATGTAAAATTTTAAAATTTTAATTTTAATTTAAAAAGAAATGAAAAGTTGAAAACTGTGAAAAGAGATATGATATAATAAATAAATATAAAAAATAAACTTTTAACAAACCCTAAAACAATTTCACTTTTTCCTTTCTCCCGTCGAAACTCAACCATTCCCACCCAAATCGGTCAATCCTACCTAAATCATCCGAATATTTCCTTTGCCATCGCCATAACTCTCTCGGCAAAATAGATCTGAGATCCATAATCAACCATTAGCCTACAATAATGACTTCAAATCCTCAGGTAAATTTTTATTATTTAGGGTTTATTTTTTGTTTCCTAAATTTTGGCTGCGGTAAAATAGGTTTTTGATATACAATAATAAGTGATCCTTAAAGGAACTGAAGGGCTTGCTGGCAGTAGGAATAACTCTTTATTGACCAATTAAGGCAGTAAGGAACTGATTCTTTTTGGTTCTTTAGTTTTTTGTTCATCTAGTTTTTTTTTTGTTATCTTCCTCATCATAATCATCATATATCAATTCAATAGTGCTCATCTGTGAGGAATTAAAGAATGATTTAATGCCCTTCATCATAATCATCATATATCAATTCAATAGTGCTCATTTACGAGGAATTAAAGAATGATTCAATGCCATATCGTTTCAGCTTTCTTGATTAGGTCTTTTTTTTCCTCTTTTTGCAAGTGATTTACAATCTCTTTATTAGCTTATCAAATTGTAGCTGTGATGGATGGTACTAGCAAATCTGAACCTGTTTGGCCATTTTTCAACTCTAAAACAATAAAGGGTCTTTAATTTAATTACAGTTGAAGAATGTAGTGTCCGATCCTCCTCTTGGTGGGTTAGTACCATATACTTTTTTTTGTATATTTTGTATGCCATTTTTTTATATACCTAATCTGCATATATATTTCTCTATGGTAATATGATTATGAAAATTATCCTTTTTATTTGACAACTCAAAAATTGTTAATATTATTGTAAGTGGACTCTGATAATATCAATATTAGACTCTAATCAAATTCTGTTCCTGTGAGCTTGATGATGAAGCTGATGACATCGTGGAAGTTAAGGTAGAGGAGACTAAACATAAAGGAAATAAACAAGTGAAACGCAAAAGGAAACACACTTCAACTGTTTGGTCAATCTTTGAGTTATTAACCAAGAAAACTATTACTGGTGCTCAAAAAGTAAAGTGCAGGTTGTGTAAAGCTATTAAATACTATAACAGGAAGCATGGAACCGCTAATTTAAAACAACATATAAATAATTGTGACAAGAGAGACACTCATGACATAAGTAAAATGATATTATCTATAGAACATGGGTCTATGGTAGTAAGGTCTTCAAAATTGGAACATGAAAAATTTCGTGAATTATTAACCGCTGCAATGGTCACGCATAATTTACCGTTATCATTTTTAGAGTATTATGGCATTAGGGTTGTCTTCTCTTAGTTATGTGAAGATGCTACTTCAACCTCTAAGAATACTGCGAAAGTTGATATTCTTAAGATGCATAAAAGAGAAAGAAGTAGGACCTTGTAATTATTTAAGGATTCACTTGGTAGGTTATGTCTGACTTTTGATTTATGGACTTCTATTACAACTGATGGGTATATATGTCTAACTGTCCACTTTGTTGATCAATATTGGACTTTACAAAAGAAGATCATAAGTTTTTCCTATATGCCACCACCACACAATGGTGTTGCATTAAGTGAAAATGTGTACTCATTGATGGCTGATTGGGAGATTGAAAGTAAATTGTTTTCTTTGACATTAGACAATGCTTCTGCTAATGATTCTTTTATTGATTTTTAAAAATCACAATTAAACATGAGAAAAGCACTTTTAAGAGAAGGTCAATTTTTTCATATATGATCTTGTGCTTATATTCTTAATTTAATAGTGCAAAATGGATTGAAGGAGGTTAATGAATTGTAAAAAAAGTGAGGAAAAGTATAAAATATGTGAAAGGTTCTCAAGTGAGAAAACAAAATTTTTTGGAATGTGTGAACCTAGTGAGTTTAGATGCAAAAAAGGGATTGAGACAAGATGTTGCAACTAGGTGGAATTCCATATTTCTCATGCTTGAAAGTGCAATTTACTTTCGCATGGCTTTTTCTCACTTGGCAATTAGTGATTCAAATTATAAGAATTATCCATCTTTGGATGAGTGGGATGACATTGAAAAACTTTGTAAGTTTTTGGGTGTTTTCTGGAGCAAAATATCACACGGCCAATTTATTCTTTCTTTTTATTTTCAAAGCAGACTGAACTTTGAATGACTACTTGAATGATGCTGATATGTAAATGAGAAACATGGTTGCTCAAATGCTTGTCAAATTTGAAAAGCATTGGTCTGAATTTAGCTTGGTTTTAGCTATAGCTGTGATATTGGATCCTTGCTACAAGTTTCAATTTGTCGAGTGGAGTTACAAGAAGCTTTATGGGAATGATTCAATAAAATTCAAAACTGTCAAAGATAGTTTATTTTTTCTTTATGATGAATATGTTGTCAAGGCTTCTGATCATGGTTCATCCTCTAATGTTTCTGCTCTTGATGGGTGAGATACACAAAAATTATTATTACTGATTTAATTTCAACATATTGTCTCTTATTTTGTTATAATTTTATTTGTTTTTTACTTTTAAACATTCGAATTTTATTTTTTAATTAGAAATTCGACTCTTATGACATTGAGTATGGGAATGCTACACAAAACTCTCAACTTGAGTTATATCTTAATGAATAATGGGTTGATAGAAAACAAGATTTACATATCCTACATTTTTGGAAGGCAAACCAATTTTGCTATCCTGAGCTTGCTTCTATGGCACGGGATATAATGAATATTCCTATTTCAACAGTGGCATTTGAATATGTTTTTAGCATTAGCTATAAGTTTATTGACAAATATCATAGCTCATTCAAGCCAGATATTGTGGAAGTAATTGTTTGTTGTAAAGATTGGTTGTTTGGAGAAATTGGTAAGGAATTTTTTTCCATTTTAATGGACATATTTTACTTTTTATATAATTAATTCATCATTAACATTGGCGCAATTATGATTTATAGATATAAACTTTATAAATGGTAGATTCTACAAAGTTGAAATTAAATAAGCTTACACAAGATATCATTCAGTTGAATATTAACAAAGAGGATTCATCCAAACTTTCCACCTCTGGTGATGTTAGAGTTGATGGATCTTGAATGAAAGGTTAGTATTGCAAAGATTGAATTCATTTAATTTTCAAACTATCAAATTTTGTTTTATTTTGATAAATAATTTTTTATTTTAAAATAGGTGGCTCCGCAGAAGGCATGCATGGGACAAGTTTTATTAGACTTTTATTAGTTAAAATTTAAGAATGTTCGGAGTTTGGACTTTTATTTTGTTTGTTGATACATTTGAATTGTGTTTGTGTAATTCTGTTGGAATTAGATAATGTTTATGTTTTGTATTTTTATGGCTTCTAATAGTGTGCATTGTGATTTATTCGTGTCACAATATTCATGTTATAGTTAGAAAGTAAAATAACTTGACATTGAAGGAAAAAGAAAGTTGATTAGTAGATTAGTTGATAATATTCATTTAATTCGTGTCCTAAATATGTTTTCGTATAACTCATGTTGTAATCGTGTTTCTGTGTTATTCATATTAATCGTGTTATTCGTGTTGTAATCATGTCGTGTCATATCATATTAACGTAAACGGATCAAGTTTAATCGTGTCGTATTAACGTTAACGGATCAATTTTAATCTTGTCATATCGTGTTAAATCTAAAAGATCAATTTCAAACATGTTAATCGTGTCATGTCGTGTATAACACAAATATAAGTAGTGTCATGTTCGTGTTTTAAGGTCTGACACGATTAATTAATCGTGTCGTATTCGTGTATCAAATAATCGTGTCGTGTCAAAAGTGAGACACGACAATAAACACGACATGATGACATGAATTGTCAGGTCTAGTCTATATAAATTGCTTGTGCACCATCATAAGGTAATTATCAAGAAAAGAAAATAGACTAGAAAGCTTATACAGGGTGTTCATCTTTATGTATTTAGAACAAGGTTACGTTCTTGATTATGACTAGAGGTATATTTCTTAATTTAAATATTACATGTGCTATCCGAGCTTGGCTTTCTAGCCCTGTTCTTCAGATCATCCAATGAGATTCGTTAAAAACGAATTTTTTCATGCATATATCGCTTATACATAAACAATTAAATAATTCATATTAAATACAAACAAGTTATAATAAATATAGTAAAAGTATGAAACTAAATTTTCAAGATGCTATGATTAATCTTGTAATTTGTATTTATATATCGAAACATATTTTATGTATGTACTATAAATTTGTTTTTATCTAATGTGTATTAAAATTTCACAAAATTCTTGATAATTAATGGAAAACCAAAATTGATAAAGGATTTTGATAGTTTAATCATCTATAAATGTTATTGAGCCTTAAGATTGGAGAAAAGATGATTAAAATAAGAAAAATTTATAGTATATTGAAACAGGTTTAATATTGTTTCATAGATTTCAAGTAATCTTGAATGTTTGATGATAATCTTTGAATTTTTTATCAAAATTGATGTATGGGTCATGTAAAGCTAGCATAGAATCACGATTTTAGGTTATTACTTGCATGAAAATCGATCGAAAAACACAAAAATTAGCTTTAGATCATCAAACAGACCCAAATAGGCCCAGAAAAACCCAATCGAGTCGTACCTGGGGGGAGCTAGAAGATGGTTGGGAAGCCTACACGAGACACATTATTGATCCTAGCTGTTTTGGCTCCCTTTTTTTCAAGGCTCAAATATGTTATAATTTTTTATTTTTTTAGTGATTTTTATGGATTTTTTAGATCACGTAAAGTATTTATTATTTAATATTGGTGTTTAATTAAATAATAAATATTTTTATGCATAAATAATCTATAATTTTATTTCATGACAAAATATTTTGGTAATATGTACTCTCCCTAAATAGTGTCCAAAAATTTGTACTCTCAACCTAAAATTTAAGTGCATTTATATATGATAAAGTTTGTTATTAGAATTACAATGTAAATGTGCACATCTATATGCTATGAAATAAATACATTCTGATATTGTGCATATTTTTATGTGACCTAAGAAGCATGTCATATATTATGTGATGATTTTTTAAATCAGTTAGAGTATGACAATTAAAAATTTCATTGTAGTATGCAAATTTTTACTACATAAAGAATTAGTGTCATTATTAAGGATATAAATCACTAACTTGGTATTAGCCAAAGCATTTTAAGTTACATGATTTAGATAAATTGGTAGTTATTTAAAATAATTTTTTTAAATAGCTACTTACAGTAAACATCAATAAAGTTTTATGCCATGAATTTATTTGGTATATATTTGAGTTATTAAATCATGTATACAATTATTATGATATACTTATATTATGTCATTATAAAGAATCTAAATCAATTGCTTAGGAATAGCCATATCATCTTAAGTTGATTAATTTAGTTAAATTAGTAGTTATTTAAAATAAAGTTTTCTTTTAAAAAACTACATACGGAGAATGATATTAATATATAATTATTTATGCTATAATTGTATTTAGTTAACATGATTTAATATTATATTCTGCTACAATTATTAATATGCAATAAAAATTCTGTATATATTAAGAATGTCATTATTAAAATTTTAAATCGCTAGCTTGAGAGTAGTCTTAGCATCTTAAGTTGGTTGATTTAGATAAAAATTGGTAGTTATTTAAAATAAGGTTTCCTTTAAATAACTATACAAGAAAATGACATCGATAAAGTATTATTTGTCATATGCAACAAGTTTTATGCATATATGTTGGATGTTATTATTAAGTAATAAATCATTAACTTAGGAGTAGCCAAAGATTCTTTAGTTAATTGATTTAGATAAAATAGTAGTTATTTAAAGTTACATAAAGAAAAATGACATCAATGAAGTGTTAGACTATAAAATTAGTTATTTGGCCCCATAGGGAAGTAATTAATTTTGTAAAATGGTTAAAGGATAAAACAATATATATTAAAGTTAAATTTTTCTAGGCCCACAGGTATGGATTATTTAATTTTGGTGTTTTAAAGTTATTGTTTTATCATTAAAATTTTGTAAATTCATATGTATGATGCACCTCTATCCACAGGAAGGTTTGGATTTACATTTGAATATAAAGTATTTTTATTTAATTAAAGTATAGTTCATTGCATTTTGCAGCAATTTCTACTATTATGATTAATAAGGCTGTTAGAATGAAATGCTATTCGATGATTAAAAAAATTACTCTAATAAATGAGTAAATTAAGTTATTTTTTGGTATGAGGACCTTGACTTAGCATTTCGGGTGGATAACTTATCCTCAACGAATAAAGTACGCCAAAGGAAAATACATTTTGTCGTACAGTGGGACCAATCTAACTGTTTAAATGTGATGTACATCAAATCTATATTAGTAAATCAATTTGGGATTTCATGGTCAAGAATTATTGCAAAGCCATTGAAGACCAGATTATTAAATATGATAAGGTTTTGGCTTTCAACCTGATAAGGAAGCTTTCAGGATTAAAGTGCAATAATTCTAAAATTATGCATGAGCACGTTATGGGACATGAGAGATATTACTGCTCAACTTAAATCTTCGAAATTGAGTTATTTTTTGAGTAAATTTCTTATCACTTTCATATTCAACTTTTTTCCTAATGAGTATGGCATGAGAAACACATATAAAGAAAATGGTCTATCAATGAATTCTCAGTTATATGTGTTCAAGAGGAAAAGAGATTAAAGAATAAAAAATTAGATTCACTTAGCCTAGTGAATTAAGGTAAAAAATGATAAGTAGGCAATAAAGGTGAAAAAGGAAAAAACGCCAATAAAGAAAATGGCATAAAAGCCTTCATTTTATTTTAATTTAGACACATAAGGAAATATTGCCTAAAGTATAAAAAGGATTCAAAAAATAGAAGTAAACTCATTTTTGTATGAATCTCTTTTGGTGGTGTTCCTAATAATACATGGTGGTTGAACTTATGTTCAACGAATTATATTCCTATAACCATTTAAGCTTTCATAAAGTCAAGGAAACCAAGAAAAAGTGAAAGGAACATCTATTACAAAAATCGCTAAGGACTATCAGGATCATTTTAGAAATTTTCTTAGTTAAAAAGAGTTTTATATTTAAATTTTTTAATTCTACTGTTGAAATTTCAAAAGAAAAATTTTTGTATTGGATTTTTCATCATTAACTTGGATCTGATTATGAGGATAATTTTGTTAACTATTTATATGATTTTTGATAGTAAAGATGTGCTATAGATAAAAACTCCTTTAAAGTTCTGGTATAAGATTGTGTCACATCTTCGTATAAAAATTAGGAGAATTGACAATGACTGAGTTCTTGAAACTCTTGAGTTTGACATTTATATTAGTTGCATTAAGGAAAAAGTAAACTAATAAGTCCACGACAGGGAGCTAAAGAAAGCACTATAATATTTAGAGATCATACGCCTTCCTCTAAGTTTATGGATTAATAGATTAAAACTACTGTTAATATCTTTATTAAAGTTTTGACTAAATTGATTTCTAAAACTTTCTTAGAATTACGGAATAGTTGGACTCTAGCTTAAGACATTACAAACTTGGGTTGTCTAGTTAAAGTGAAGGCTTATAACTTAAACATAAGGAAATTGGATCTAAGAACAGTTAGCAGTTGTTAGCTATGCAATTAACTTAAAGGGGTAAAGGTTTTAAGTGTCTCTCATATTTAATTAGAATTGTTGAAGTTGGAAATGCTAAGTTTATTTTGGATCATGAGTGCAGTGGGAGTGACTTTCCTTGTAAGGTTGATACGGAGGAATAAGTTTATTTAGATTATTTTTGTAAATGACTTTATTGTTTCTCAAAAACAAATATACAGAATTAACATGATGATAATAAAATTAAAGTGTAACCTTTGCAATATATCATTAATCTCAGTGACTAAAGATATACAATATGTACAAAAGATTATAGAATTAAGAGATCCAATGGGTAAGAAACTAGCCATTTCTATGACTTGGTTGTATACCTATAAAAGTTCAACTTTAATACTAGACATAAAGATAATATCATTTTCATTAGCCATAAATTGTGAAAATTTCACACTTTAGCATTAAGCTATGATAAAAGAGATGGAACTAATTGCTAATAATCCAATCTAATAACTCATTAAATTACCATTTGGTAGTGTTAAACAATAAAAGGTTAGACTTGTAGACAATGGTTTCAATCAAAGGAGGTATTAATTACTATAGAACTTTCTCTCCAGTTTTTTATGAAAGTTTCATTAAAAATTATTATAGCTTTTGTAGCTAATTTTTGATTGAGAGTTATATTAAATGGTAGTGAAAACAACTTGTATGAATAGGGATCTTGAGAAGAGGTATACATGATTCTACCTAAAGGTTTCTTTGAAATATCAACATATACACTAAAACAAACATCCCGCCAATGGTATGTAAAGTCAATTTTGAGATATCATTTGGCTTTACTAAAATTGTTGTTGATCATTGTTTATACCTTAAAGTCAGTGGAAGTAAAATCATAATTGTAGTCTTATATATTGGTGATTTTCTTATTACAAGAAGTGATTCAGCTTTGTTGCGTGAGATAGTTTTTCTTTCTCAAAACTTTGATACGAAGAATTTGAGTGAAACTTAATATGTTATAGGCATAAAGAATCATAGAGATAGGTCTAAAAAGATATTAAGTTTATCTTAGGAAGCCTATATCAAGATAGTTTTGGGAAGAATTAGAATACAAAGCTATTCACTTACAAATGCATAAATTGTAAAGAGGATATTTCAATTTGAGCCAATATCTCCAAATAATTTGAAAAAATAGCATATGAAAGGCATTACATATGCATAGTATTGTAGCCTTACATATGATCAGGTTTTATAAGAAACTTGACATAAGGTTTATAGTAGAAGTACTTGGCAAATATTAAAGTAATCCTAGCCTTGGACTATGAAAGCTGCCAAATGAATTATGTTATAAAGAATATCACAGGCAATAAGGTTGAGATATTTTATCTTCGAGTTTGAGAGTTGTCAATAAGGCCATTAAAGATCTATTGTGACAACTCTTATGCAGTATGCTTTTCTAAGAATGATAAAAGTGGGAGTCATAGCAAGCAAATAAATATAAAGTAGCTTGTTGTTAGAGACTCTGTAAAGAAGCAAGAAGTGGATATCCAACATATCAATATGTATTTAATAATAGCTGATCCCATTACTAAAGCATTGTCGACAAAATAGTTTAAAATTCATGTAGATCATATGAGGCTAGTTAAATTCTATCAAGATATATTTTTGCTTCTTTGATTTGTTAATTTCACATTTTTAGAGTTTATAGACATGTTTCAGTTTGTGCACATTAAGTTTACATATCAAGTGGACCTTGAATGATTATAAAAAATTCATTAATAAAGTATTTTCTCATAATGTGCTCTTTTAGAGAGGATCATGCATTGTAATACATGGAACGGAATATTCGGATTAGAATGCTACTGCTATGATTCGTGCTATATGAATCTTTAATTGAGTGGGAGTTGGGCTAGAGTAACTTATCACCATATTAAAGTTTTGGATTTGAATATCACCTATTTAAGTTCTTGGGTTATCATATGGGTCAAGTGGGAGGATGTTGGACTTTATGTAGCCCACATGATAATTAAGTGGACCAAGGTTAATATTTAATTAATAATAATGTGATATTATCCAGCAAATCCTATTAAGATTAACTAATCTAGTGATACGAGTTAAACTCTATTTCAGTAACTGATTAGAATACAAACTCTTTGATGGTAAGATACAACTCTAATTAGTCTTCTAGTATAAGTTCTTAGTCTAGTCTATATAAATTGCCTGTACATTATTACAAGGTAATTGTTAAGAAAAAAAAATAGACTAGAAGGCATATACAGGATGTTCGTCTTTGTTTATTTAAAAAATATCATATTCTTGATCAATAATGACTAAAGATACTTTTCTTAATTTAAATATTACATTTAAATCGATGAATTAACAATGTATTAATTAGCAACTAACATTCTACTCAAAAAATTGGACTAAAAAAGATAAAAAGGAAAAGAAAAGAAAAGCCTAGATTTAAAATACTTAATATTACTTTAAAAATATTTTATATTTAATATTATTTTTTTACCAAATAAAAAAATTTATTAATTATAATATTTATTTTATTTTTTGGTTAAACATAAATATTATCTTACGACTGCCCATTTTTTATGGGTAGCCGTTATAAATAAATTCGTTGGAGCAATCTGTTACTGTTGTTATTATAATTCTCTCTCTCTTTTCTTTTTTTTTTTTTTATTTACCGTAGTCCGTTGCGCTGTGCGCTGTTACAAATTGCTTTAACCATCGGTAACTAAATACAAGCAACAGTAGTATTTATTTTGTCAAATAAAAAATAAAATGAAAATAGAAAGGGGTGAAGAAACTGGAAAGTGGAGTGCGGCCGTCAAGGGCTCTGTTTTATTTTTTGTCAAGTGAAAGCTTGGTGGTGCACGCAGCACGCGTACGTTCAACGTCGTTATTATTATTATTATTATTAATTAGGGAAATTATTCCTTTTTTCTTCTCGAACTGGAATCTTTTTCGCTTGGATTGTCGTTGGATTCGATGCTTTCAGCTAAGATCTGAGGAATTTCAACCATAGATTGGGGGTTTTAGGGTTGGGTTTTCAAGAGTTAGCGGGGAAGGTTTTACATGGCGGCGACTTTGCAGAGCCTCCGTTTCTCTGGCCCCGCTGGTGGAAGCTCCGAAACGCTCAACCGTATACTGGCCGACCTCTGCACCCGTGGCAACCCTAAGGTAATCCTTTTTTTTTTCTGCTTCACTCCCTTGTTTTTCTCTCTCGTTCTTTTGTAGAGTTCTAGAAAGTGGAGTTTTCTTGATTCGTGGGCATTTAGCTAAGTATTTGTAAAACCCTAAACCATTAAGAATGAGATTGCTAAAGCAGTTCAATTGATTATATTTCATTTGAAAGGGAATTTTAATTTTGGTTTTGCATTATTGTGAACAGGAGGGAGCCCCATTAGCATTGAAGAAGCATTTGGAAGAAGCAGCTCGCGATCTTAGCGGAGAAGCATTTTCCCGTTTTATGGACCAGCTATATGATCGAATTTGGAGCCTATTGGACAGTAACGATGTTGCACAAAACATGGGAGCTTTAAAAGCCATTGACGAGTTGATAGATGTGGCACTTGGGGAGAATGCCTCCAAGGTTTCCAGGTTTTCTTATTATATGCGGACTGTGTTCGAGGTTAAGCGTGATCCTGAAATACTTATCCTTGCTAGTAAAGTTCTTGGCCATCTAGCTAGAGCTGGTGGTGCAATGACTGCAGATGAAGTGGAGTTTCAGGTTTGTTGAGGACATCCCTAACTTTCGTAGTGTAATTCTTAGGGAAAAATATCAAATATATCTCTTATTTCTCAGGTCAAAACTGCCTTGGAGTGGCTTCGGGGGGAGAGAGTAGAGTATCGCCGTTTTGCTGCTGTCTTAATTTTGAAGGTGCATTTGATGTGGGATTTTTATTGTTATTTAAGAATGGATTCTTGAAAAGGATTACTTGTTGATTTTATATGGGAAAATGATATATTGTTTAAGTTAATTTTAGTTTATTTTTGTTGAAAAGATTATTATATTGAAGCTAGCTTTGAATTTTTATTGCTCTAGGAAATGGCAGAGAATGCTTCCACTGTATTCAATGTTCATGTACCAGAATTTGTTGATGCTATTTGGGTTGCATTGAGGGATCCAACTTTGGCTGTTCGCGAGCATGCTGTGGAGGCATTGCGAGCATGCCTTCGTGTTATTGAAAAACGTGAGACACGATGGCGTGTGCAGTGGTTAGTTTATTAATTTAAAAGTTTTGGCATCTCATTCTGTTTCTTTTATAAATTTCAATTACATAGCAACATTAGCATTCCTAGGTTTAATTTTTTCTTTTAAAAAAACCTGAACATATGTAGAAACAAATCGTCATAGTTTCTTAGTTTCTGGTTATCTGAGTTGAGTTCTTAATTTTTGTGGCTGCTGCTTGATTTTTTTTGTATCTTTCTTTTGTTTCCAAATCCCCTTTTCCTATGCAGTCTGACTATGTTCACTAAATTGCAAAGAAATTCAAGGGCAGTGGAAAATATAACTTGCCTTGCAGTAGTAGTGCTTTATAGTGGGCTAATCTCGGTGGAGTTCAGGCCTGCTTGGCTTTGTTACATTTCTTGTATGCTCTTGCTTGTTTTTTCTGTATGGAGATGAGTCAGGGTTTATTGTCTCCTTTCTTGTGATTTTCGTTCTTCTTTTAACTTAAGAGCTTAAAATTTTCAAATGTATTTTCATTGTTCTTTTCTATGTTAAACGGTTGGTGTTACAACAGGTATTATCGAATGTTTGAGGCTACGCAAGATGGATTGGGAAAAAATGCTCCTGTTCATAGTATACATGGTTCTTTGCTTGCAGTTGGAGAGCTTTTGAGGTTGGTTTAATTGTCTTAAGTAACTTTTTGGTTTCAAGCTTTGGGTAAATTCCTCCCCCCCGCCCCCCCCAAAAAAGGGAAATGTTATCTATTCCATAAGGGAGAAGAATATTTTATTGAGTGCCATTTGAAATGATTTATAATTGTATATGTTTTGTTTAGTGGTACGCTGGAATGAGCATCCAGCTTGTTGTGCCATTTACATACAACGTGCTGGCCAAGTACCCATCGTTTAGCCCTGTTATATGATTGATATTAGTGTTTGATGTGGATGAACTTAATCTGGTCAGGAACACTGGTGAATTTATGATGTCAAGGTATAGAGAAGTAGCTGAAATTGTGCTTAGATACCTAGAGCATCGTGATCGGCTTGTTCGACTTAGCATAACTTCATTGCTACCTCGTATTGCTCATTTCCTGCGCGACAGATTTGTAACAAACTACTTGACGGTTAGTGATTGATGCCCCTTATATAATCACATTATTATAAACAGCATGTAGACCTCCTTTTCTAGCAAATTTTACTTAAATTATATGCATTTTGTTGTGTGATATCTTGCAGATATGCATGAACCATATCGTTGCAGTTCTAAGAATACAAGCTGAACGTGCTAGCGGGTTTATTGCCCTCGGAGAAATGGCTGGTGCTTTGGACGGAGAGCTTGTCCACTATTTGCCGACAATTACCTCTCACCTTCGTGATGCAGTGAGTCTCATAAGTCTCATGAATTATGGTTTCTCTTTTAGTTGCATTCTTTTGTGTTTTATTTTTTTTAATTATTATTTATTATATGAAGTTTCTGTCATTTTCATTTGAGGTGGAACAAGATTTAAAACGGCTTGCTTCCATATGCTTGATCTGCAGATTGCTCCACGCAGGGGTAGGCCCTTGCTTGAAGCTTTGGCTTGTGTTGGGAACATTGCAAAAGCCATGGGACCTGCAATGGAGTCCCATGTTCGTGGTCTCCTTGATGTTATGTTCGCTGCTGGTCTTTCTCCTACGCTTGTCGAAGCACTTGAGCAAATAACTGTCAGGTATGTGGGCAGCCATGACCTTGTATGCAGATGCTTTTGAAGACTAATTGAGGGATATTAATTTCATGAATAAATGGTTCCGTTTCAGTATTCCGTCTTTGCTTCCCACTATTCAAGATCGGCTTCTTGATTGCATTTCCTTGGTTCTTTCAAAGTCCCATTATTTTCCGGCGAGGCCAGCTACTGCCTTGGTTCGGGGCACTGCTGCTAATATTCCCCAGCCAGTGTCTGAGCTTAGTGGTTCAGTCCTTGTTCAGCTGGCTTTGCAGACTCTTGCTCGTTTTAATTTCAAGGTTTGCAAATCGATATTATACAGTATATGTTTTGGAAACTTTAATTGAGCACTGAATTAGTGTATGGTTTAGGGACATGAACTTCTTGAGTTTGCGAGAGAATCAGTTGTTGTGTATCTTGATGATGAGGACGGAGCCACACGAAAAGATGCTGCCTTATGCTGTTGCAAATTAGTTGCAAATTCTTTTTCTTGTATGGCATCAGCACAATTTGGTTCCAGTCGGTCAAACCGAGCTGGAGGAAAGCGAAGGCGTCTTGTTGAGGAGGTTTGTTTGCCTGTTTTAATTAGTGGTTATTAATAGCTTTGAGATTAATTTAATATAATTTACCTGTGTCAGAATCTTTCTGATGCATTATGCTTTTTTATAAATTGATTTTGGTTTTACCGCAGCTTGTAGAGAAGCTTCTTATTGCAGCTGTTGCGGATGCTGATGTTACAGTTCGCCATTCAATATTTTCTTCTCTTTATGGAAATAGAGGTTTTGATGATTTTTTAGCTCAGGCTGATAGTCTGAGTGCAGTTTTTGCTGCTTTAAATGATGAGGTGCAGTTTAATTCAATTTTACATTGTCAAGAAAGTTTCATTTTTATATGCCTCCTTATCAAATCATCATTTCTGTATAGGCCTATTAATTGTTTTGATGGCTGGTTTGTCTTTACTTAAACATTAAAGGGACTAGAATGTTATCATCTTAATTGTGAGATTTTACATTCTTGATATCTGCACCAAAAAGAGGGGGGTGTAATATGATGCTGGGCAGGACCGGGGCAATGCTGTTGTTTAAATGAAAAATTAGAAAATTAATAAGTGCATGAATTTTCTCGTTCCAAGTTGAAAAATAGGGTTTATCTGCATTTTTTCATGGATAAAGAAGACTTGATATTTCCTCACTGGGTAAGTTTGTCTTTGTCACTCTTAATGTTCCTGTCATCATTAGCTCTCCCAAATGCGACATGTGTCTAATATCCTCTTTCTTGCTTTATCTTCTTCTTAAGCTACTTTTGGCTTTTGGCTCAACTGTCTAGGTGCTGTCTTTTCCAACAAATTAATAATTTCATAAATGTTTCAATTTTGTTTTTGGAAATGAATTTTGTAAAAAGTGTGGAGACATGGTTAGATTAAGGACAATCTCATGTCAATTGTGGGTGATAGCCTCTATTTATCGTGTGCTAAATTAGCTACACTTTTTGTTCCAGTTTTTGCATTACTTTATGTTGCATTTTCATGAATAGAGAAATGTTTCTCTTGCTGTAGGATTTTGATGTGCGAGAATATGCTATATCAGTGGCTGGAAGGTTATCTGAGAAAAATCCTGCATATGTTCTTCCAGCACTCCGTCGTCATCTCATACAGTTATTGACATATTTAGAGCAAAGGTAATAAAAAAGAACATCTTTCGTTTTTATCTGGCATCAATTATTAACTTCTGTCGTATTGTTAGCAGTGCAGATAACAAATGCAGAGAAGAGAGTGCCAAGTTGCTTGGCTGTTTAATACGCAACTGTGAACGTTTAATACTCCCATATATTGCCCCGATCCACAAGGTTTAATTTGTGATGCGGTGTTATTTAGTTCTTTCCAAATTCTGCTTTCCTTTTTTCTTGTAGCTTTTTTTTTCCTGGGTGTAGGGGGGGGGGTTGTTATTTTCCTTAATTGTGATTCTGTCTTCATGATATTGAATATTTATTGTTTAGGCTCTTGTGGCACGACTATTTGATGGCACTGGAGTCAATGCCAATAATGGTATTATCAGTGGAGTTCTTGTAACTGTTGGAGATCTTGCTAGAGTGGTTGGTGAACCTCTAACTCTTTTCTTTTACACATAACACCATTCTTGTAGTAAAATATTTGGTTGGATAGACCTAGGAAAAGTACTTATAATTGAGTCAATTGTGAATTTATAAGTTGTGTTAAATTGCCTCTGTTTGATGTGTATACTAGTTTGGTTGCTGTGTAGCTAATTGCAAGTTCCTTTGTATGACACATTCTCTTACTGTTCTTTTTTGGGTTGTGACTTATTTTAGGGTGGTTTTGCAATGAGAGAATATATCCCGGAACTCATGCCATTAATTGTTGAAGCATTATTGGATGGGGCAGCTGTCACAAAGCGTGAAGTAGCTGTTGCTACTCTTGGTCAAGTCGTACAAAGCACTGGGTATATAGGACATTTTATGTTGCTTTGCAGTCTGTATGACCATATTGATTGTTATATTTTCTTAGGTTTGGATGCAATCTTTTCCAGTTTTCCTAATGCACAGGCTTACAACTTTGCATCCTGGGGGCAGCCCTCATGGAGCATGCATTGAAACATTATACATTTTATATCAGATGTATATGGAATGATCATGGCATACCCTAAGTTATCTTTTCAGTTTTTAAGAGCTCAATGCAATGTGGCAGCTTATGGAAGCATGAAGGCTAATGATTGTTTTTGACAAAATTCATGAGAAAGATATAGTATTTTGCAAGTTTTAAATAGCCATTACAGATCTGCCTTTTATGTCCTGTTGACTTATTTGTTTTCAACAATTAATATCTGCTCTGATCACATGATATGTTAGAAATTTCATGTTTAATGAACGTTGCATGTTACGCAAAACATTGAC
Organism: Adansonia madagascariensis; assembly: GCA_038381835.1. Classification (NCBI taxonomy): domain Eukaryota; kingdom Viridiplantae; phylum Streptophyta; class Magnoliopsida; order Malvales; family Malvaceae; genus Adansonia; species Adansonia madagascariensis. The sequence goes on from JBBYHL010000005.1 coordinate 1,856,210, forward strand.
ATGCTTCATTTTCTTTTCAAATTGTTACATCATGTCAGTACTATGCAGATGTCCAATTGATGTTACCCGGCCAATAAGCATAGATGCACACCAAATAAAAAAAAAAAAATGGGGAATGGGGGGCTTATTGTCTAAGCATAGGTCATGCATGCACTATATGGTTCATCATTCATTGACCAATCTTTGACTATTCTATTTTTGTAATTATTTGTGCATGATACATTTTTCTAGTTCTTACCATCAGGTAGCACTGGGATGTATTTCCCACCTATACACTCTATATTATCTTGTCCCCCGTCTGAACATTGGCCTCGTAGGTTTATGCCTTGGGTTTGTCATGGAATTTTCTTTCTGTGTCAGATGTGTGGTTGACTTAAAATTCTACTGATTTGGGAAGTTTGCTTTATGGAAAAGGAGTCTCGAGGGAATTAACGAGGCAGAAGTTGAAGGAGAGGGAGATGTTAAAAGGATACTTAAAATTACTAAAGGAAGCTTAAAATTTGCTTGATGGTGCCATATCTACAATTAGTATTTTTAGCACTTAGATGATAAAACTCTCCCTGTATTCCTTACTGCATCTTTTGGATCTCATGATCATTAGGATTAAGATTAAACAATTTCCATCATATTACTTAATGCTTGTAAATGGAATTGTCAGGGAAACTTTCTGCCAAACTAACGTTCCGTAACTCATGAACATATTATGTTATAATGTTTGCTATTTCTGTTCTTTTTCTTAATGGTGTTTAGGAGATTTTCCTGTCTGGATTTTACAGGTATGTCATAGCTCCATATAATGAATACCCGCAATTACTTGGGTTGCTTTTGAAATTGTTGAATGGTGAGTTAGTGTGGTCTACCAGACGAGAAGTACTAAAGGTAGTTGTTCTTGAACTCTACATGTATTAGTTAATTGTTTGGCTTTTTTTGTGATGCTGAGTTTACTTTGGTCTTCTTCAGGTTCTTGGTATCATAGGTGCGTTGGATCCCCATGCTCATAAAAGAAATCAGCAAAGCCTGTCTGGGTCGCATGGAGATGTTACCCGCGCTGCCAGTGATTCAGGTCAACATATTCCATCTTCAATGGATGAACTATCCATGGACCTTTGGCCATCATTTGCTACATCTGAAGATTATTACTCCACTGTAGTGCCCAGCCTAACTTCTTTTTTCTTGCTTGCTTGTTTTAACTTTTTTGTCTGTTTCTAGTTTAACCTCTTTAAGTTTTTGCTAAAATAACTGAACCCAGGTTGCTATCAATTCTCTCATGCGAATTCTTAGGGATCCTTCTCTTGCCAGTTACCACCAAAAGGTGGTTGGATCTCTTATGTTTATATTCAAGGTGTGTTCAGCATATGGATTTTTTTTTTTATACTAATATTTATCATAGTCCTTAGGTATTTAAAACTTTGTTACTTATAACTTCTTGAAATCGTTAATTTTTCTTTTCTGCGAGGTTAGTCGATGGGTCTGGGTTGTGTTCCATACTTGCCAAAGGTTTGCCTATTATTTTTTAGCTTAATTCAGCTTTATGCTTGTCTTTCTGTTGATTGATTTATTGAATGCCCTTTCTTTCTGTAGGTTTTACCCGATCTCTTTCAGATTGTTCGTACATGTGATGATCATCTGAAGGATTTTATAACATGGAAGCTGGGTACCCTTGTGTCAATTGTGCGTCAGGTATATTTTTATATCCTGAAGATTTTCTGCATGTGACTGACATTGGCTTTCTTCTGGCATTTGATTTTGGAGTTTTGATGTGCTCATGCAGCATATTCGTAAATATTTACCTGCGCTGCTGTCTTTAATTTCTGAATTATGGTCATCATTCAGCTTGCCAGCTAGTAATCGCCCCTCACGTGGTTTTCCGGTAAGTTTATTTTTTAGTTAACTGGTACAAATAATTTGCACATGTGGTTTGATAGATATTTAGATTGATTATTTTTGGTTATTATAGTTGCTGCTGTTATCTTATCTCTAAAACTCTCCCTACAAATAATTTGCACATGTGGTTTGATAGTTAGATTGATTATTTTGATTATATTCTTGTTTCTACTGTGATCTTATCTCTTATACTCTTCCTACTCCTCTCACTTAGGTACTGCATCTAGTTGAGCAGCTTTGCTTAGCTCTCAATGATGAATTCCGAAAGTATCTCCCTGCTATTCTTCCATGTTGCATTCAAGTTTTGAGTGATGCAGAACGTTGCAACGACTACACCTACGTTCTTGACATTCTCCATACCCTGGAAGGGTTTGGTGGTTAGTACTCTTCACTTCCGGGACTTAAGTGTATTGTTTTGCATTTATAAAGCTGTATCTTACCTGTTAACTGTGATGGTTATGTATTTTTGAAAGAAGAATAAACATCTGAATATAACTTTATAAATCTTTGCTTTGCTGGTTATAAAAATTATGAAAGTGGAATTTCCATATTTTATTCTAGATGAATTTCCATATTTTATTCTAGATTATCTTATTTATGAAGCTTTTAATATCCTATGGTTGTCCAAACTAATTCTTTTAGTTTTGCTGAACTGAAGCTTATTGTTTTACTCTATGCATCCTATTTTAAGCATCTTTAGTTGATAATTTGTAAAGCATTTCTTATTATGATTACCATGTAGGGACATTGGATGAACATATGCATCTTCTTCTTCCTGCCCTTATTCGATTGTTTAAAGTGGATGCTTCTGTGGAAATAAGACGTGCTGCTATCAAAACTTTGACAAGATTGATCCCTCGTGTTCAGGTAGGCAGCAAAAATTTTAATAACATTGAAGAATGAGTAATTTAGCCTTTTTTTAATACTTGTGGATTCACACTTTATTCAACCACCATTTATTCTGTTTGTGTTTTCATTCTTTTAAATCAGGTTACAGGTCACATATCTTCTCTTGTGCATCACTTGAAGCTAGTTTTAGATGGGTGAGTTGTCTTTTCCTTGATTTAACACAGTATGCATCTAGAAAGATTGCTTTTTCAGATTTATGTCTGGTCTGTCACTTGCCTTTTATCAAGAGTATTAGTTTGCATGCATCTTTCCAAATCTAGTGTATGATTTGGAGCCGAAAGAGTATTGTGGTAGTGGTTTGAATTTTGAAATGATTTGATTTAAATTCTTCTCCAAGCTAAATAAGAAAGGATAATATAAATAATTATTTATCATGTCATAGGATGCAAATGCAATCAACTGACAATTTGTGATGAAGAAACTCATTGTAGCAAAGCACTTTTGATTGTAATTTGTAAATCATTTCCATATTTGGTATGGAAACTAATAACCTGTGAGCCAAGTAATATGTTTCAAACGCTAGGAAGATGCACTAATGGTCATAACTGATGGATGGTTCTAATGGGTTGGAGCTGTGGAACAGCTGAGAGCGTCAAAGGAGGCTTCATGGAAGCACCTTGCTATGTGTATGTACTATACCTATAAATTTTTTTATTTACAGGAAAAATGATGAGCTCCGTAAGGATGCTGTTGATGCACTATGTTGTCTGGCTTATGCCCTTGGAGAAGACTTCACTATTTTTATCCCTTCGATACACAAACTTTTGTTGAGACACCGCTTGCGGGTATTGCTGCGTACCATATCATTTTTATTTGCATGGAATACTGGCTCTCTGCTCCGTGACAGTCATATTTAATCAAGTCATTTATTTCAGCATAAAGAATTTGAGGAAATTGAAGGCCGTTTAAGGCGGCGTGAGCCATTAATTGTGGGTAGCACGGCAGCACAAAGATTGAGTCGACATCTTCCAGTGGAGGTTGTTAGTGACCCATTAAATGATGTGGAAAATGATCCTTATGAAGATGCGAGTGACATGCAAAGACATCCTAGAGGTCACCAGGTATCCTCCTTTCCTTGTCATATGATGGGCTGTTTATATTATTTGTTTTCTGCATAGCTTAGTCATCAATTCCTAAACATGTCAAGTAGAAATGAGATGCTAGCTAGGGAAGGATTGTCTTCTCTGCATATCGGTTAAAAATGGTTAAATATTTTTTGGGATACGTTCTATGATATTTTGTAACTTTTAAGCATCTTCTTAATAGTCAGTATTGGCTTGGCTTACCTTAAGGATGTATTAGGCTGAGTCTAAGTTGATGGCAGAACAAGATTTCTAGTTAGGTTAATAAGTCCGAACTCAAAAAGTATGTTGAAATGGTTATATAGTCTATAAATTCTAAAAATAACTTGCTAGCCTGAACCCCAACCTGAAAGGACCCAAATCTGACATTACTTGAACCTGAATCAACCACTCCGTTTGCCACCTCTACATGCAAGCTATATGCTGTGTAGCATATCACATGAATCTTAAATCAAATTATGGAGTTCTAGAACTAATTTGGAGTGATAGCTAACCCTGTATGCTTTTTCTTTCCTTATACTGTTGGGCTGTTATGAATTTGAAATGTAGAAATACTTGATTGTTACCGTTCACACATTGTTCTCGGACTTTTTTTTGCCTGCTGTGAGCTTTTGAAGTGGAAGGGCTTGTTATATACTGGTTCTAGATAATTTTCTGACTTGTTGGTTTATTGTGGTGGATGTTAGCGCTGACAATTTTGATACATCATTCTTTGTTGAAATCTAGGTAAAGGATGAAGAACGGATTAGAGAGATTAGAACAGATTGGAGAGACTAGTTTTTTTTTTTTTTTTTTTTCATTTCTATATCTTCTGAAAACAAGATATACACTGGTATATATACAGCCTAAATTAAGACTATTCTAGGTAGCTAGAGTAATTACAAATCAATTACAAATAAAAAATAATTAAATCAGAATTTCCTTATAATCATAATCGCATAATTTAGGGATATCTAGAAAATCAGGAAATCTGGAAATCAGTAAATCTGCAGATCTGGAAATCTGCACTCCCCCTCAAGCTGGAGAATGTATGTTAATCATTCCCAGCTTGGACAGATGTGCAAACTGAGCTCTTGGGAGAGCTTTAATAAGGATATCAGCTGTCTGCTGTTGTGTAGGAGTATAGCAAACTTCTAGGACCTTTTGCTCAATTTTTCCTTTATAAAGTGTTGGTCAATCTCGACATGCTTGGTTCTGTCATGAAGCATTGGATTCATTGCAATCCTGATATCTGCCAGATTATCACACATAAATTTCATTGATGTTGTGATTGGAATTTGAAGTTCCTCTAGGAGTCTCGTTAACCAGATTCCCTCACATATCCTATTTGCCATGGCTCGAAACTTAGCTTCAGAACTGCTTCTTGCTACAACTGGTTGCTTATTACTTCTCCAAGTAACTAGGTTGCCCCATATATAAGTACAATATCCCGAGGTCGATCTTCTATCTGTTAGTGATCTCGCCTAGTCAACATCTGAGAAAATGTCTATGTTTCGACTGCTTCCCTTCTTGAAAAATAATCCTTTCCCTGGAGTCATTTTCAAGTAACGCAGTATTTTGTAGATTGCTTCTTGATGTTCTTTTGTAGGATTGTTCATAAACCGACTAACCACACTCAACGCCAAGCAAATATCTGGTCTCATATGGGACAAGTTGATACCTTCCTTTGTCAACAGCAGCCTGGTTCTCTTTTGAGCCAACTTTGTTGAATGAATCCATTGGAGTATCAAAAGGCTTACACCTAAGCATACTAGTTTCCTTTAACAGATCAAGGGTATATTTTTGTTGTGAAATTAAAATACCTTTTCTTGACCTTGCTATCTTCATTCCAAGTAAATACTTTAGAGCTCCAAGGTGTTTGATCTGAAATTCTCTACTCAGAATCTTTGTCAATCGAGATATCTCCTCTTCATGATTCCCTATGACAATAATATCATCAACACAGACAATAAGGATTGTGATCTTACCATCCTGATGTCTCTTGATGAATAGGGTATGGTCAGATTGCCTTTGTGGATATCCTTGATTTTTAATCGCCTTGGTGAACCTCTCAAACCATGCTCTCGGAGATTGCTTGAGTCCATAGAGGGATTTCTTAAGTCTGCAAACCTGATTGTAGCTATTAGGATGTTTTAGGCATGGAGGAATTTCCATATAAACTTACTCTTCAAGATCCCTATCGAGGAATGCGTTTTTAAGATCAAGTTGATGTAGGCTCCAATCAGGATTCGCTGCCAAGGACAACAAAACTTGGATTGTATTTAACTTTGCAAGAGGAGCAAATGTTTTCTGGTAATCTATCCCATAGGTTTGTGTGAAGCCTTTTGCAACCAGTCTTGCTTTATACCAATCCAAGTTGCCATCTACCTTGTATTTGATGTTGAGAACCCATTTACATTCTACGGGGTGCTTTCCTTGAGGTAGTTGAGTGAGTTCCCTGGTACCATTTTTCTGTAATGCTTGAAGTTCCTCATTCACTGCCTCTCTCCACTTAGGGTGTTGTAAAGCTTCTTGTATGCCACTAGGAATTTGAATACTATCAAGATTAGTAGTGAATGCTTGATAGCTGGAAGACAACTTCTCATAGGACACAAAATGTGAGATAGGATGCTGCATGCAAGACCTGACCCCTTTTCTTTGGGCAATGGGAATGTGGAGATCATCAACTAAACTTAAATCATATGTAGAGGAGTAAGAATCTATGTTACCTTGAACCACTTTTGTGGGAGTTAAACTTGGAAAATCTGATTGACAAGTTGTAGGAAGTGGCCTTTCTGCCAGTTTAAGGTCTTTTTGGCGTCTTTCATATACCTTAAGCTCCTTGTTTCCTTCTCCTTGAGAGTTATAAGCATAGGAATCAAAGGTTCAATCTGTGACTGTGACTGTGACTCAGGCACGGGTAGAATTTGTGATTGGGGCTGTGACTCAGGCTTGGGTAAACTCACAGGAATATCATCCTAAAATTGATATTCTTGTTTCATAGGTTTTTCTCCCTGGATATGGGTTTTGGGATAGTAAGGTACATTTTCAAAGAAAGTCACATCCATAGTATTGTAGGTTTTCTTAGTAGAAGGACAGTAGCATTTATAATCTTTTTGGTGAGAGGAGTACCTTAGAAAGGGACACCTGACAGATTTTGGATCAAGCTTGCTTCTTTGATGGGAGGAAATATGAACATAGGCAGAACAACCAAAGATTTTAAGAGGAATTATCAGTAACAATTCTGGTTTGAGGAAAAAATTTAAGAAGAACCTGGCAGGGTATGTTTAACTTTAGAGTTCTTGAAGGCATTCTATTTATCAGATAAGTTGCAGTTAAGACTACTTCCCCCCAAAACTGTTTTGGAACATTGTTGGTGAACATAATTGATTGGGCAACTTCAAGTAGGTGTCTATTTTCTCTCTTGGCTATCCTGTTCTGTTGGGGGGTATCAACACAAGAACTTTGGTGAATAATGTCATTGTCAAGAAAATAATTCCCAAGAATAGAATTAAAGTATTCTTTGGCATTATCAGACCTAAGAACTTGGATTTAGTCTAATCATCTTATGGAAGTTTTTGAATATGGATTCTGTTTCTGATTTTTCCTTCATAAGAAATGCCTATGTGAGTCTAGTACGATCATCAACAAAGTACAAGCCATCTTGACCCTGTGATATTTTGAACCCTCGAAGGTCCCCAGATATCACTGTGAATGATAGAAAATGGTTGAGATGGTTTGTAGCCTTGAAGAGGATAGGAACTATAACAATGTTTAGACAATTGACAAATCTCACACTGGAAATAGTTGGGATTCTTATTGATAAACAAAGATGGGAATAATTTTGACATGTAAAACTTGGATGACCAAGACTAAAATGTCATAACATATTGGACTTTCTTTATTAGGTTCTAAAGGTAAGATTGAACTGGATTCAAAAGTATTGATTGCAGAGAGGGAAACGCAGTGAGCCTTAGTATTGGATTGATCATCTGCTCTGGTCTAGTAGAGTCCTCCACTTTCCTTAGCACTGCCAATCATCTTCCCCGAATTCAAATCCTGAAAAGCACAATCAGTGGAAGAGAATTTAGCAACACAGTTCAAGTCCCTCGTGAGCTTACTTATGGACAGTAAGTTGCATGTCAAATTAGGTACTAAAAGGACTGATTTAAGAACAAGTGACTCTGAGATGATCATTTCCCTAATACCAGTCATAGTAGAGAGAGAACCATTTCGCAATTCTGACTTTGTAATTCTCATGACATGGTCTTTACTTATGAAACAATGATGCATCACCTGTCATATGATCTGAAGCTCCGGAATCGACAATCCACTGTGATGAGTCTTTGGATTTAGCATGCAAGGCAGTAAAATATTTACCTTTTGTGTCGTAGACCTAGTTGAGATGATTGGAGTAGGAGAGATGCTTGCCCAAACATTTTTTGTAGCCATTCAATCTGTTCTTTGCTAAAGTGAGCAGATTCGCTAGTATTCCTTTTTCCTTTTGAATCTGCCATAAAACTCCATAAAACTCCTTGCTTCTCTTTCCTTGTTTGGCTTCAAATCTGCAGGTTTTCCATGTATCTTCTAGCAAGTCTCCTTGGTATGGCTTGGTTGACGACAATGATTACACAAGGGTTTGCCTTTTTTTGTGTCGTGAGTCAGCGGCATTTGTTCCTTATGAAACAAGGCCGAACCTTCTAGAGCATTTGAAGATGCTTGAGTTCCCATCCTAAGTTTCTTCCTACTTTCCTCTCTCCGAACCTCAGAGAATGCTTCTCGGATCAATGGAAGAGGCTTGGAACCAAGAATTCTGCCTCTGACTTCATCAAGAGACTTATCCAAGCCAAACAAAAACTTTAAAATCTTCACTTTTTTCGATAATTTTCTTGTATCTGCTTGCATCTTTTGGACACTTGTAGTCAGGACTCTCAAACACATCTAGTTGTTGCTTATAACGACTAAGAGCATTATAATATTGAGTTATTGTCATCTCACCTTGTTTGAGATCATGGAGAGCACCTTTGATTTCGAATAGTTCTGCTGTATTTTCATCGTCCGAGTATGTTTCCTTTGCTGCATTCCAGATTTCATGAGTAGTGTTGTAGAACAAAAAATTCTGTCCTATGTCATTTTCCATGGTATTGATTAACCAGGACATGACCATGTTTTTTGATTTCCAAGTCGGAAATTGGGATCATTTCCTAAGTGGAATAGCAGCACCAGTAAGAAAGTCATCCTTTACTTTGCCTTAGATGAACATCATAACTGACTTGGCCCATTGAAGATAGTTGTGACCAGTCAGCTTGTGTCTGGTGATGAGGAGAACAGATCCTTCTGACCCACTGGTGTTTACAGATTCTTGACCTGATATTGGCACGGAGAATTCTGCCTCTGACTTCATCAGGAGACTTATCCAAGCCAAACAAAAACTTGAAAATCCTTTTTTTCGATAATTTTCTTGTATCTGCTTGCATCTTCTAGACACATCTAGTCTGGACTCTCAAACACATCTAATTGTTGCCTATAACGACTGAGAGTATTATAATACTGAGTTATTGTCATCTCACCTTGTTTGAGATCATGGAGAACACCTTTGATTTCGAACAATTCTGCTGTATTTTCATAGTCTGAGTATGTTTCCTTTGTTGCATTCTAGATTTCATGAGTAGTGTTGTAGAACAAAAAATTCTGTCCTATGTCATTTTCCATGGTATTGATTAACTAGGACATGACCATGTTGTTTGATTTCCAAGTCGAAAATTGGGATCATTTCCTCAGTGGAATAGCAGCACCAGTAAGATAGTCATCTTTTCCTTTGCCTTAGATGAACGTCATAACTGACTTAGCCCATTGAAGATAGTTGTGGCCATTCAGCTTGTGTCTGGTGATGAGGAGAACTGATCCTTCTGACCCACTGGTGTTTACAGATTCTTGACCTGATATTGGCATGGAGAATTCTGCCTCTGACTTCATCAAGAGGCTTATCCAAGCCAAATAGAAACTTGAAAATCCTCTCTTTTTTCGATAATTTTCTTGTATCTGCTTGCATCTTCTAGACACTTCTAGTTTGGACTCTCAAACACATCTAATTGTTGCCTATAACGACTGAGAGTATTATAATACTGAGTTACTATCATCTCACCTTGTTTGAGATCATGGAGAGCACCTTTGATTTCGAACAATTCTGCTGTATTTTCATAGTCCGAGTATGTTTCCTTTGCTGCATTCCAGATTTCATGAGTAGTGTTGTAGAATAAAAAATTCTGTCCTATGTCATTTTCCATGGTATTGATTAACCAGGACATGACCATGTTGTTTTTTGATTTCCAAGTCCGAAATTGGGACCATTTCCTAAGTGGAATAGCAGCACCAGTAAGATAGTCATCCTTCCCTTTTGCCTTAGATGAACATCATAACTGACTTGGCCCATTGAAGATCTTTGTGGCCAGTTAGCTTGTGTCTGGTGATGAGGAGAACCGATCCTTTTGACCCACTGGTGTTTACTGACTCTTGACCTGGTATTGGCACGGAGAATTTTGCCTCTGACTTCATCAAGAGACTTATTCAAGCCAAACAGAAACTTGAAAATCCTCACTTTTTTTGATAATTTTCTTGTATCTGCTTTCATCTTCTGGGCACTTCTAGTTTGGACTCTCAAACACATCTAATTGTTGCCTATAATGACTGAGAGTATTATAATACTGAATTACTATCATCTTACCTTGTTTGAGATCATGGAGAGCACCTTTGATTTCGAACAGTTTTGCTGTATTTTCATAGTCCGAATATGTTTCCTTTGTTGCATTTCCAGATTTCATGAGTAGTGTTGTAGAACAAAAAATTCTGTCCTATGTCATTTTCCATGGTATTGATTAACCAGGACATGACCATGTTGTTTTTTGATTTCCAAGTCGGAAATTGGGATCATTTCCTAAGTGGAATAGCAGCACCAATAAGATAGTCATCTTTTCCTTTGCCTTAGATGAACATCATAACTGACTTGGCCCATTGAAGATAGTTGCGACCAGTCAGCTTGTGTTCGGTGATGAGGAGAATCGATCCTTCTGACCCACTGGTGTTTACAGATTCTTGACCTGATATTGCCCTGGAGAAACTGCTTTTCTCGGATGCCATGGAGTTTTGGGGGGGGGGGGGGGAACCTTAAGAGTGTCGCTTTATGGCTTTGATACCATGTTTAAATCTAGGTAAATGATGAAGAATG
>JBBYHL010000005.1:1867388-1892633 GCA_038381835.1 Adansonia madagascariensis
GGTCATTTCTGCCGGTTATCATATACTTTATACTGATAAAATTGTGCTTTCAAGTTGCAATTCATATTATCTTTATTGTTTGGGGAAAAAAAAAAAAAAACCTTAAGAGTGTTGTTTTATGGCTCTGATACCATGTTTAAATCTAGGTAAATGATGAAGAATGGATTGGAGAGTTTAGAACATATTGGGGAGAATAGTTTCTTTTTTTTGTCATTCCTATATCTTCTGAAAACAAGATATACACTGGTATATATACGGCCTAAACTGAGACTATTCTAGGTAACTAGAGTAATTATAAATCAATTACAAATAAAAAATAATTAAATCGATATTTCCTCATAATCGTAATCTCATAATTTAAGGATATCTAGAAAATCAGGAAATCTGGAATCAGTAAATCTGCAGATCTGGAAATCTGCAGAAATCTGGAAATCTGCATTCTTAATCTTGTGTAGTTTCTCTATGGTGTATGCTTGCTGGATGCATAAGTTTCTTGCTGGATACATAAGTTTGGTCATTTCTGCCGGTTATCATATACTTTATACTGATAAAATTGTGCTTTCAAGTTGCAATTCATATTATCTTTATTTTGTTTTGTAATTAATTATCTTGCATACGTAATTTCATGTGCTTTAGAGGCCTTGTCTGACATAAAAATATGTATATAGGTCAATGATGGTAGGTTGCGCTCTGCTGGAGAGGCTTCTCAGCGCAGTACCAAAGAAGATTGGGCGGAATGGATGAGGCATTTTAGCATTGAACTTTTAAAAGAATCTCCTTCTCCTGCATTACGAACCTGTGCTCGGCTTGCACAATTACAGGTATTTTTATGAAATTTATGTTTGTATATCCTTTACTTTGGAGTTAGTTTCCTAATCTGTTCCTTTTGCAGCCTTTTGTTGGTCGTGAATTGTTTGCTGCTGGTTTTGTTAGTTGCTGGTCTCAACTGAATGAGTCTAGTCAGCGGCAGTTGGTTCGAAGTTTAGAGATGGCATTTTCTTCTCCCAACATCCCACCTGAAATTTTGGCTACTCTTCTTAACTTGGTGTGTCCTTTCGGCCAATCTGTGTTCCTTTTTATGCAAGCTGTTTGATTACTTCTTCTTTTCCTTTTCTTTTACTTAATGTAAGCTATTAGGTTCATGCATGAGCTTCTTTTCGGCATATGTTTAGAGGTGTGCTTTATTAAATTCACTTTCAAGATGCCATACTAATCGGCACGAAACATTATTGTTGTTTTTGATTCTTCATCTTTGCAGAGATTAAAGAGTTGACAATATATAACTGTTCTTGCTCAATATTATTGCAGAGATTAAAGAGTTGACAATATATAACTGTTCGTGCTCAATATTATAACCTATATGGTAAAATTGACTTGAGAAAACACATAGCCAATCATGTGATAAAGAAGCCCTTTTGCTGTAGCCAATAAGCAATTGTAACATGCATAATATTTGCTGAGGCAATCTGGATAAAATTTGTTTGAAATAGAATGTAATTTATGTTAAACATTAAAATACATACTCTAATAATAAAATACATACGCTTCTTAACTTGGTGTGTCCCTTCGGCCAATCTATGCTCCTTTTTATGCAAGCTGTTTGATTACTTTTTCTTTTCCTTTTCTTTTACTTAATGTAAGCTATTAGGTTCATGCATGAGCTTCTTTTCAGCATATGTTTAGAGGTGTGCTTTATTGAATTCACTTTCAAGATGCCATGCTAATCTGCACGAAACATATTTTTGTTGTTTTTGATTCTTGATCTTTGCAGAGATTAAAGAGTTGACAATATGCAACTGTTCGTGCTTAATATTATAACCTATATGGTAAAATTGACTTGAGAAAACACATAACCAATCATTTGATAAAGAAGCCCTTTTGCTGTAGCCAATAAGCAATTGTAACATGCATAATATTTGCTGAGGCAATCCGTATACAATTTGTTTGAAATAGAATGTAATGTATGTTAAACATTAAAATACGTACTCTAATCATTTAATGCTACGCTTTGGTCATAAGGCCTTGCTACAAATTTCTTTTGTTTAAAAAACATATGTGATCATTTCAGGCTGAATTCATGGAACATGATGAAAGACCTCTTCCTATAGACATCCGCCTTCTTGGTGCACTGGCTGAAAAGGTATATTTCCTTGAGAAAAGCTTTGCTGTAATATGAATTTTTACATCCTCTGATGGTGAAAGATTTATCTTTCATATTCACATGTCAGTGTCGAGCATTTGCCAAGGCTTTACATTACAAAGAAATGGAGTTTGAAGGTGCCCTCTCAAAGAAGATGGATGCTAACCCTGTTGCTGTAGTTGAAGCCTTAATACACATAAATAATCAGCTACACCAGCATGAGGTAAATTACTAATATGCTCTGTGTGGTTTTTTTATCTACCTGCTTTGCCCCTAATATTTTCTCTTTGAATTAGAATCTGAGTGTATTTTTAATCTTTTTAGGCTGCCGTTGGAATATTGACCTATGCTTTACAACATCTGAATGTTCAGTTGAAGGAGTCATGGTATTAAACATTTGATTTCCCATTGCTTAACGTGATTCATGAGAGCTTTTATTTGCTGTAGTTCTTTGTTTGTCATTTCCAGATTTACTTTTTCATGCTTTACTCGAATATGAAGGCTGTCAAAATGGGGGAAAAGAAGAAAATGTAATTACATATATTTATGTTTATTAGGTATGAGAAGTTGCAGAGATGGGATGACGCTCTCAAGGCATACACTGCCAAAGCCACTCAAGCATCAAGCCCACATCTTGTTCTAGAAGCTACCCTAGGTATTAATTTCAGCGTGATGGTTCGCTTAATTGTTTTTTCTTTTGTTCCTTATTTTAAACCTTGCATGTTCTTGATTGCTATATTTTCAAAACAAAAAGTAGGAATTTTTTGAATTTCTCCAAAAGAATGCAAAATAATGATTGCTGCTGGTGTGTTTAGCTACGATGACATATTGTACTCCGAGAACATATATTTTGAGCTTATCTTTGTGAGTGTGAGGCAGAGTTATATGTTAAGGCTTTTTATGATATATTTGAGTTATTTGTTCACCTTTCTTATTTACGAGAGAACTGTTTTTTCCACGCTTATTTTTCACACATTGTCCAATCTAGGATTGACCGTGTGGCTTTTTGAGAAATGCAAATAATATATAATCCAAGGGCAAAAGTCTTCTTGAATTTTAAAGGCTATCATCATTGTGAGAAAAGCATCAGTATTCACACTGTGAATCACATTACTGTAGCAAAACGAGTACTGATGGCTTAACATTTTCTTTTGCTCTTTCATGTTTTTTTGAATGTTAAATAAATGTGGTTGGCAATATTTGGGGTCAGAATAATTTTCTTTTTCTTTGATGGTGCTTTTGATAGACAAAACACTCCAATCGTATTCAAGATAGCTCTTAAGAAGCTGAAATATGACGTTTAACTTTAATGTGTTGTGTGTTCAAGATAGCTCTATATTAGTTTTTTGAAACATTTTAATGTGCTGTGTATGTTGCAGGACGGATGCGATGCCTTGCTGCTTTGGCTCGATGGGAAGAGCTTAACAACTTGTGCAAAGAGTATTGGACTGCAGCTGAGCCCTCTGCTCGATTGGAAATGGCACCAATGGTTGGTAATTTATGTTTTTGTAGATAGATGTCAAAATTTTCTCTATCATGCTTGTATTTATGTTTATTTTTCTAGGCTGCACATGCTGCTTGGAATATGGGAGAATGGGATCAAATGGCAGAGTATGTGTCTCGATTAGATGATGGTGATGAAACCAAACTTCGGGGTTTAGGGAACACTGCTGCTAGTGGTGATGGAAGCAGCAATGGTACATTCTTCAGAGCCGTTCTATTAGTTCGAAGGGGAAAGGTACTTTTCTATCCTTACTCTTCTTGTTACTTTTATTATTTCTTTTGGATACTGTTATTTATGTCTATATACGTTCCTCAGTATGATGAAGCACGCGAATATGTTGAGAGAGCTAGAAAGTGCCTAGCAACAGAGCTTGCTGCTTTGGTTAGTCTCTTAACTCCTTCAATTTCTTGAACTGCTTACTAGAATTTTTGAGGAACTGTTTACTCGCATTTCTTCTGATTCATTAATTTCATTCTTTATGCCAGTCAGTATATTGTTACTTTTCAGTTACAGAACATATTCAACATCATATGTGCTTCAACCTGCCTTCTTTTTTTGCAGTTTTGTCATATTCCTAGTTTTCATTGCTCTTGCACCCTCCTGCTTCCAGAACTGTTTACTCGCATTTCTTCTGATTGATTAATTTCATTCTTTATGCTAGTCAGTATATTGCTACTTTTCAGTTACAGAACATATTCAACATCACATACGCTTCTACCTGCCTTCTTTTTGCAGTTTTGTCATATTCCTAGTTTTCATTGCTCTTGCACCCTCCTGCTTCCAGAATAGTTGAAGGGGAAATAAAAAACCTATTTTTGTATAGTTAAATCCCCCTTTCCCTTCCCTTTCCTGGCCTTTTCTGTTGTGTGAGTACTTGGATTTGACATGCAAAAGATAAGCACCTTAGGTTTTTTCTTCTCTGACTTTGTTGGTAAGGCTTGACTACTGTAAGGTTCATTCACTACATGAAAGAAAAGTGATGAAATTATTTAATAAAAATTTAGGATTTTTTTTTTTTGCGGGTGCAGGGAACCTGATGTAGAAATAGTTAATTTGTACAACAGTAACTTCAAAGGTACTTCAAATTTAGGATTCATGTTTTTGACTTCATGATTTCTAATTCCTACTTTAGGTTTTGGAAAGCTATGACCGTGCTTACAGTAATATGGTCCGTGTTCAGCAGCTTTCAGAACTTGAGGAGGTTCGTTCTACATATAATTTTATATTTAGTTTGCTGCTTTTTGGTTGTTCTTTTCTGTAAGAAAGAATGATACTCAGGGAAAGCCATCATTTATTGCAGGTCATAGATTATTGCACTCTCCCTAAGGGAAATCCAGTTGCTGAAGGGCGCCGTGCCCTAATTCGAAATATGTGGACTGAGCGGATACAGGGCGCAAAACGTAATGTTGAGGTAAATATTATTAACTTTGTCAAAGTGTTTACCATTGTGTTTTAATTGGTAGTGCTATTGCTAAATACACCACTTGTGGTTTTTCTACATCAAATATTATGAAGTTATGATCGCCAGAATTGAATTGAAAGAAAAAGTTATTTCCACCTTTCATGTTTAAATAATAATTTTAAATGCTTTTATTTTTCTGTTCCCATTCCTTAATTTCCTCTTTTAATATTTTCCTTTAATGTAGGATTTTCCTGTTGTTACTTTAGTTTGAGTGTCCTCTTCTTCAAGGTTGTTATGTGGGAAGTGAAATTGAGCCTTCTTTACTATGGGATCCCAGCAACCTCTTTTATTTCTCAAGGAATCTCTTTATCCACCCTTCCCGCCTCCCATCCTGCCCTCCCTTTTTGACTGTAACATTTTTGTTTTGCTCTAGCTTAACTTTGTTTAATAACTTGCTTAAGTAAACGATTATTTGAGGCTGCATAAGGTCAGCATTGGAAGATTTATGGTTTAGATTTCAGTTAGGATGGCACCTCAATCTTTACTTGCTGACAGTTGTCTTATGATACATGTCCTTTTCTATTGTACAACTTTGTATTATGGTGCTAATCTTGTGTTGTGACCTGGGGGCAATGGGAAGGGAAGAAGATAATTCAGCTAAGAGCTGTCAGTGTAAATCAGCAACTTGGATGATGAGTCACCAGAAATATCTTGGATTAAGTAGTTATTGCGGGTTGTGCTTTCTAGTTAAAATTTAGTGGAAAATTAATTGGTTTGGAAGAGGATGACATAGTTGCCTTAATGTTATCTTATTTGTTGTTGGTTCATATTTGACTGGAAACTGTGTTCCAATGAGGAATGGAAGATGTTCTGTCCAAAATTGCTCTGTCTCAATTAATCTTCAAGTGGATAAATGTTAACTCTTATTGTCATTGTTTGTTGAAGCAAAAAATTTTTGTGTTGCTGAAGCTATGACATGAAAGAAAGGTTCTAGATGGTGGTGGAGCAGGGGATTCATGCAATTATGACTTGTGTTCTATGGCTTTATGCATAAGATATAGTAGTAAACAAATACAAACACTTTAATTTTGTATGCAAAGTATTTGCATTTGCTTAAGTGGAATGAGTTTAGTGCTTATTTATACTCTCTTCCCTGCAACATATCACATGCTTCTCATGCTTGTTAGTTGATTATATGTTCAAAATGCAGGTTTGGCAAGCTGTTTTGGCTGTTAGAGCTCTTGTTTTACCTCCAACTGAAGACATTGAAACCTGGCTCAAGTTTGCTTCTCTTTGTCGGAAGAATGGAAGGATTAGTCAGGCTAGGCCTACCTTAATTAAGCTTTTACAGGTCTCTAGTGCTTGCATTTTCTGAAGCTGCCAGAATGCAGAATCATGTTTGTTTTCTTACTTTGAGTTTATTCTGAATGTTACATAGTATGATCCGGATGCATCTCCTGAAAATGTAAGATATCATGGGCCTCCTCAAGTAATGCTGGCTTACTTGAAATATCAATGGTCGCTTGGAGATGATCTTAAGCGGAAGGAAGCATTTGCCAAACTGCAGGTATATCCACTTTCCGCCAAGTGCACTTGTTCTAGCCTTTCTCGCATTATCTTCTATAATAAGTACATCTTTTTGCCAGCATTCACTTACGTTACTTGGACTTGGGTGTGAATGTTGGAATCCTATATGTGTCTGACAAGAGTATGTGCAATTTTTTTTTTTTTTTTTAAGTTTTTCCATGTATTTGGAGGATCATATCCCCATGCCCATATCTTAGAATGTGTTAGACATGGGCATCAACATGGGTACTTTAAGAAAAATGAAAAGTTAGAGCAACATAGCCATTTGCTACTACTCATCTCTAAGTTACATTTTCCTAGTAATCATTTTACACGACTGACAAATCACTATTGCAGCATTTGGCTCGGGAGCTTTCAGTCTCCCCAAGTAATCAATCCATTCCATCAACTGCTTTGATGAGCGGTACAGGTGCAAATGTTCCGCTTCTGGCCCGTGTCTATCTTAAACTAGGAGCTTGGCAGTGGACACTCTCACCTGGATTGGATGACGATTCTATACAAGGTAGCTAACACTAAGAACTTGATATTTTCTTTTATGGTATATTTTCCTCTTTTTCATCAAATTGGTTGGTTATTGGAACCAAATAAAGGAGGCATCTCTTATGGTTTCATAAATGCTGAAATTGTTATCAATTTTTTTCTTGGTAAATGGTCTTTTTTTTTTTTTTTTGGTAGAGATCCTTTCGGCATTTAGGAATGCCACTCAGTGCGCAACAAAATGGGCAAAAGCATGGCACGCGTGGGCATTGTTCAATACAGCTGTCATGTCTCATTATACTTTGAGAGGCTTTCCAGCTATCGGCTCTCAGTTTGTTGTTGAAGCTGTCACTGGATATTTTCATTCAATAGCATGCGCAGCAAACACAAAAGGTGTCAATGACAGTCTACAGGTATATCGAGTGGTCATTCCAAAGCTATGTGTATACAATATTATTTTTGGGCTTAATAATTGCACAAATTCTTCAATGATTGCATTCATAATTTTCTTTCACTGTTTGTTTTCTTTGGGATCTTACGTATTTTCTGTTGCCTTATTAACTGCTACTTGATAACTTTCTGGAGCCCTTTTAAGCATTTTCTTTAACTCTGCTATTTTTTTCAGGATATACTTCGCCTTCTTACCTTGTGGTTTAACCATGGAGCTACTGCAGAAGTTCAAATGGCCCTACAGAGAGGATTTGCACATGTTAATATCAACACATGGCTGGTTGTTTTACCTCAAATAATTGCTAGAATACATTCAAATAACCACGCTGTGAGAGAACTCATACAATCACTTTTGGTGCGAATTGGACAAAGTCATCCCCAGGTTTGTGATGATTCTTTCTGTTCTGCTTGAAAATTTATCATTTAAGATGAGTGAGGTGTGAACATTTTGAAATCTGACAATCCTTCTTTGATGTGTTTATCTTACTATTTGGTAGTTCAAGGACCAACTGTTAATTTGCATTTATATATGCTTCAAGTGAAAAGTATGTTATAGGAAACTATAGGTGAGGGTTCTTTTCATGGAAAATTGTGTTGTTGGGTGATAAAATGTCATGTGTGAGTAGCAAATGGAATTTGAGAGAGCAAGGAGAGGAATGAGAATATAATGCGGCAACGTGGAAGATGTATAGCACATGCATGTTGATAAAAAGGTTAAAGATAATGAGGAACTGATGCTGTGTGGGAAAATGGGAGTGTACTGGTTGTTGGCTAGTAAGTGTGAAATCTAATGAGGGCTAAAATTGTTGAATAATTTGAGGAGCTTTTCTGGTGCAAGTTGAGATTGCACAGTAACTATTAAAATGTCTGTAGCTGGACTTAAAAAATTGTACCAAATATCCAGCATTAGTCAAGAAAAAGGGGATGATCTTATTAAACTTCTTAAATTTTGACATCCACAACAACTACGACAATCTAATCTTTTTCTACTGACCTCTTAACTTGTGATAGATGGCCAAATTAGTTACAAAAGCCAAAATCTTAATATCCTCTTAGAGCCTCCTTAGTATAGCCTGCTGACCTAGCCTAATCACTTAACAACATTGATTAATAGTATTAATCTGAGACTGGTAGTTGATCCCATGAGAGTGTAATTCTTCTAAATTTGGGATTTATTTCCACCTTTGGGATGATTGCTATATTTCACGCAGGAGAAAACCTTTTAGTCATAGTTGGATTGCATATTTGATGAATATAGCATAGCAAGAAAAGTATTGAAACCAGGTTTTGGAATAAATAATGAAAAATGGCATGTCTGCTCAAATCCTAGAGGGAAGATGGTGTCTTTTCTTTTTCAATTTTTTAAGGTAGGTGTTGAACCTCATGAGGGCTTCCTCCAAAATTCTACTTAATGACTTTAACATCATCTATTTTGAAGTGAATACATCATTTAGTCTGTCACACAGTATAATGCAAGAAAACTAACTGCATAACTTAATTGGAGCTCTTGGTGCTTTACCTTTCTCTATTCAAATCGTTTTCGGCGTTTTCTTTTGCCAGACTCATTTAATTCTTGTTACAGGCTCTTATGTACCCTCTTCTTGTTGCGTGTAAATCAATAAGCAATTTACGCAAAGCAGCGGCTCAAGAAGTGGTTGACAAAGTGCGTCAGCACAGTGGTGTCCTTGTGGATCAGGTCAAATAATTAAAATTAGTTATTTTAATTATATTTTACTTTGTTCAGTATATGTCTCTTATTTGTTTGGTCTATAATTACATTCGATCAATACACAGGCACAACTGGTATCAAAGGAACTAATCAGGGTTGCAATACTTTGGCATGAACTATGGCATGAGGCACTAGAAGAAGCTAGTCGCCTTTACTTTGGTGAACATAACATTGAAGGGATGCTGAAAGTCTTGGAGCCATTACATGAGATGCTTGAGGAAGGGGCTATGAGCGACAATACTACCATAAAAGAGAGAGCATTCTTGGAGGTTTTCTTTTTATTTCTTCTCTGTTAGCAAGCTTATCTCCCTTCTGGGATTTGATCAGTAACTTAGGCGTATTTTGTGCAATCTATGGAATTCTGGATTGTATTATCACCATTAAAAGTGAATACTCCAGATCTTCTTGTATACTTTGGTGCCATGAGCCATATATTTTTTCCTGATATATTGGAATCCGTCTGGAATTTTAGAAGATTTTCAGTTTGTATGTTCATTTAATTCAGTTTATTTTCATCGTTGCAGGCATACCACCGTGACTTGTCACAGGCCTATGATTGTTGCATGAAATATAAGAGAACTGGAAAAGATGCCGAGCTTACTCAGGTAAATGTTTGATGACTAAATAATTGGATTTTAAAAATATATTCGAGTTATTCCCTAGATGATGTTTGTGGTAGGAGAAATTTTGTATTTATCGAGTGAGCAATATAATTACTTGTGGTTGGGGGCAGGTTAATTCCCTGATTTTGGGGGGTAAAATTGCCTGTCCTTCCTTACGTTTGCTTGTAGCGTGGGGCAGGTTTGTAACCAACTTATGTGGAACCTCTTGCTTGGAGCTGTCTAGCTTTAGGCTGGTCCTTTGAAGTCTCTATATATTATAGATACTCTTTTGTGTCAAATAGGGGTGCTAGTGAGACTATATCGGTGGTTCCTTTGTTCCTTCTATCTTGCGGGTTACCAGAAGCATGAGATATTTCTTAATTATTTCTGGAATTCATCAGGCATGGGATCTCTATTATCATGTTTTCAAGAGGATAGACAAGCAACTCCAAAGCCTTACTACCCTGGACCTGCAGGCAAGTATCAGATTCTGAATTTCTTCAGAGTTAATGCAGTGACACTAACTTTTCACTGTACACGCTGCAGTCTGTTTCTCCTGAGTTGGTGGAATGTCGTGATTTGGAGCTGGCAGTCCCTGGGACATATCGTGCAGGTAAGCTCAATGGTTGTTTTACATGGATGTTTTGGCATAAATCTGAGTGGCCTAACTAGAAGAACTCATTTTTTATTTTCAGAATCGCCAGTGGTAACCATTGCATCATTTGCACATCAGCTTGACGTCATAACTTCCAAACAGCGCCCTCGGAAATTGACTATTCATGGGAGTGATGGTGAAGATTATGCCTTCTTACTAAAAGGACATGAAGATCTTCGCCAAGATGAACGTGTCATGCAGGTATTTGCTGCTTTTATTTCGGTTCCTTTTGTTGTATTTCACACTCATGCTTGGTGATTCTATGGTACATGCGCTGGTTTTTGGAGGCTTAAATTGTTTCTGCTGCCTTAAATAAAACTATTAATTAATATTTTGCATATTTCATGTACCGAGCTAACATCCCTTTATGGTCAAATACAGCTTTTTGGCTTAGTGAACACCCTCCTGGAGAACTCTAGAAAAACTGCAGAGAAAGATCTGTCTATTCAGCAATATGCTGTCATACCACTATCTCCAAACAGTGGGTTGATCGGATGGGTCCCTAATTGTGATACCTTACACCACCTCATAAGGGAATACAGAGATGCCAGAAGGGTTGAAGTTTATCAAATACTTCCTTTTAGTTCTATAACCCAGCTATAATATGTTTGTTCATAGCTTGTGGCTTTATGGCATAAAATCACATTTAACTTTTGCTTCATGGTTTCAGATCACCCTAAATGCGGAGCACAAATATATGCTAAGTTTTGCACCGGATTATGACCATTTACCACTCATTGCTAAAGTGGAAGTATTTGAATATGCTCTACAAAATACTGAAGGAAATGATCTTGCCAAAGTATGTTCTCTTAATATCTGTATTTATCTTGCATTCATCATGTCACTTGGATTGACTTTCAACTTCATAAATCTGGGTTGGCTAGGTTCTTTGGTTGAAAAGTCGTACTTCTGAGGTGTGGCTAGAGAGGAGGACAAATTATACCCGAAGTTTAGCTGTAATGAGCATGGTATGTGCTTACCTTCTATCTTGGTCCATACTTAGAAGGACCTGCTACTATTACTATTTTTTATTAAATAAATTTTGAGTATTGGTGCCATTATGCAATCATATTGTCTTTTCTTACTATGATGATTCTTCATTTGTTTTTTGATAAATCGGTTGATTCTTAGTAAATTATCGCAATTTGGTAAAAAGAAGATATTTGAATGCAAGATACATCTCAGGTCTATGCAGAAAGAGTTTGATGTAAAATTCTTTTTTGATAAAAAGAAGATATTTGAATGCCCGCTTACTAGTAATATGACACACAATCACACAATTCTTCCTTCGAGAAACTACTTAAATTAAAAGAAGTAGCAGAGCTGTGTAATTGTTGGTATAAAACTGGAGCTTCTTCATCCATTATTACTTTGAATTTCATATAGTGGTATCTCAAGGTCACAGATGTCTTTAGTGATCTTTTCTTGGATTGTAGGTGCAATTATTTTTGCTCAAGCACATGTAGAAAGTAAAGTATTAATGTTATATTAGATACTGAACTTCATTGTAAATCAAAGCCGTAAACTTTATGCTATACATAATGATTGTGTCCTAATTAAAATATTTGATATAAGTTGATGATGAATGACTTTTTTCAGGTTGGTTACCTCCTTGGCTTAGGTGATCGTCACCCCAGTAATCTCATGCTGCACCGCTATAGGTAAAATAAATAAATAAAAAACAGGAAGAAAGTGAACTAGTTATCAAAGATTTATGTGCTTCATAGTCATACTGTTTTGCAGTGGAAAGATCTTGCACATAGATTTTGGAGACTGTTTTGAAGCCTCTATGAACCGGGAAAAGTTCCCTGAAAAGGCATGTCTCATGAAACAATTACAGAGCTAATTTTGTCAGTGTTTTGGATTGATGGGTGGGGGAGGGGGTGCTGTAGCTTCTCTCTGCGCAATGCTATGGGATTACAATTTGTTAATGTCTTGTATTAAAATTCTTCATTCAGGTTCCTTTCCGTTTGACTAGAATGCTTGTGAAAGCCATGGAGGTCAGTGGTATTGAGGGCAATTTCCGTTCAACATGTGAAAATGTGATGCAAGTTCTCCGATCAAATAAGGATAGTGTTATGGCTATGATGGAGGTATGAACCTCTGGAATTGAAGTTTTTGCCCCTTTTTTTTTTGGCTCATGTAAAGCTTTTATAACAAGGGCTATTTTATTATTGATTGTTGATCATACTGGGGAGAACTTCGCAATTATACAAAGGAAAATGAAAAGAAGCAATTATATTTCAGGTGTGGGACAGTGGGTATTTTACAGCAGCAATATAATTGATAAGACAATGCATATATATGCCATTTGGGCCTAGCTGAAATCCGTTACCATGATGGAAATATTTGTTCTTTTTGCTTTATGTATAAAGTTGGAGGAAGCTGACTTTCTAATCAACTTTTGTTCAGGCTTTTGTTCATGATCCTCTCATTAATTGGCGTCTTTTCAATTTCAATGAAGTTCCACAAATTTCAATATTTGCAAGTAGTCATGCCCCTGCTGTTATGAACACTGAAGAAAGTGCTCAAAGCAAAGAGCTTGGTCAACCTCAGCGAGGGGCTCGTGAAAGGGAACTTCTTCAGGTTTTTATGATATCCCAAGTTGTTGTTGTTGTTTGTTTGTTTGTTTTTTTTTTTTTTTTTTGGGTTTCATGATCAATTTGGTTTCTTCTCTTTTAGGCCGTTAATCAACTTGGTGATGCTAATGAGGTTTTGAATGAGCGTGCCGTGGTGGTTATGGCTCGTATGAGTAACAAACTTACGGGACGGGATTTTTCTTCATGCTCGTCAATCCCTACAAGTTCTGTCCAAAATGCAGTAGATCACAGCACCTTAATTTCGGGAGATAATCGAGAAGTGGAACATGGTTTGTCCGTCAAACTGCAAGTTCAAAAGTTAATTATCCAAGCTACATCGCATGAGAATTTGTGCCAGAACTATGTTGGGTATGATGCTTTCTATTTTCTCTCTTCTTTCCCCTCTTTACATTTAGTATTATTATTATTTTGTTGCATGTGTATGTGACTTTGTATATATATATATATATATATGTACATATCTCTAGGATTTTTATTTGCACAGTAGGATGTTGAAATGAAAAACAGGAACCACTGTATATTTAGAGAATTCCTATTGCTCATTGGTTGGTAATGGGTCTCAGGGTGGTCATAAGGTTGGGCTAGGCCACAGCTTGGAATTTTTTTTTTTTTTTTTTTTTTTAAGAAAAGTTTCTTGCCCGTCTGAATTCGGCCAAACCCGGAGCCCTGAATTACTGTGTAAAAATATAAAAATTTTAAGAAGTATTTTTTTTTGTCAAATTAACAGTTATTTGTATTGGGTCGGCTCAAACTAGAAACCTAGAGTCCGCTTGAACAAGTATGGTATCAAGTTGATGTAAATCGCAGAGGGATTTATAAGTCTTATGCCTTGGTGTGGGTTGGGAGTTTCCATGACGATAAATAAAATTTATGAGCCAACTCTTTCATTCGTTTCTGCTAATCTAACTTTTAATGACACTTGATTTTGGTACAGGTGGTGTCCTTTCTGGTGATTTGAAGAACCCCAAAAAAAAAAATGTATATTTGTAGATAAGATTATGTAAATTGCTGTAATTTATTTACATAATAATATATGCTTTTTATTTTATTTATTTAACTCATCGTCTATCTCTGTTCAGCCCTTCTTGTACTGTATACACAATTTTAAATTAGTAAGTTTTTAGCCCTTTTTCGCCTGCTAGTTTTTTGGTACGTTATTATTATTATTATTATTATTATTATTATTGACGAGATACGACGATCCCTGAGATTTCTAGACATATTCTAATTTAAAACTATTAAAGAGAAAATTGAAATTATTTGCCCACAATAAGTAGACGGTGATTTCTTTTCCTATATGTATTATACATATAATTTGAATAATCCTAAAAGAAATGCATACATATAATTTTACAAATGAGATTATGCATAATTTTTTAATTTGTTTATGAACAACTGCTTGTAGATTATCGGGATTTGGTTAAAAATTTTAAATTTGATTTGATGCATATCTTAGGAATATATTTTTAATATTTTTAAATAATATTTAAAATTTTCAATTTGAGCTTGAATGCAGAGAAGTGACCTGTGAGCTTGTTTTTGATGACTTTGAGTTATTTCAAGTAGCTTAACTATATATCTGTGGTTGAGTTGAATGGGAATCTAATGAAATTGGAACCCAATTTCGAGTATTGAGCTTGGCTGCATCCTCAGGACTCCCTGCCAGCAGTTGTCCATTTGTCCGTACAAATTTAAACGGAACGCAGACAACAAAGGCCAATGCATCAACTTCACGACAAAGTTACTCTGGTTCCTGCTCTGCGGAAACGTGACTTAGATTGTGCCCCTTTAGCCTTTAACTTTAACAGGGTGTTTGACCGTTGAGTTCTTCGACTCCTGAGGAAAGCTAGGCGCCCTTTTTCCTTCTGTCTACAATCTTTTCTTTTTTCAAATTAATTTAATGCGTTACTGCCCCACCCCAACAGTCAACAACGAAGCAGTCGCAGTTTGCTGTTTTTTTTCTTTTGTCACCATCTTATTTCTTTCATTTAATATATCGTTTCTTGTTTTAGACATTTTTCTTTGTAAACTCCGTTCATCTGTCAAAACAAAAAGAAAAAAATTTCATCTGAGATTTCGAAGGAAAAAAAAAAAAAAAAAAACCTAACAACAGCCCATCGATGATTTCGACGTCTTCATTACTCGGATTCCAATTAACCACTTTTTGATGCCACATTGATCCATCTTCTGTTTGCAGATCCACCGTGTATAATTTTTAGAAGTTACTGTGGTCTTGATCTTGGTTTTTGGTCATTTCAAGCCATGGCGGTAGTGACCAAATATTCAATTCTTGCTCGTAGTCTTATAACTGATAAAGCCACAAAATTTGGTCTTACAAATGAAGCTTCTGGAGCCAAGATTGTACCTTGCAGGGCTTCTGGCAGTGGTGGTAAAGTCAAGGGCAAGGTCAGGGTTGAAATCAAAGCAGCAGTGCAGATTGGTGGTTTAGAGGAAGCAAATAAAGGAAAAGAAAAACTGGGTTTTGATGTAGTGTCCGAAGGGGAGTTGAGAGAAAAGGGTTTCTTGGGTATGAGGAAAACAAAGCTTGTTTGCACCATAGGGCCGGCTTGTTGTTCACTGGAGGATTTGGAGAAGTTAGCATGGGGAGGAATGAATGTGGCTAGGCTTAATATGTGTCATAACACACGGGATTGGCACCGTGATGTGATTAAGAAGATCAAGAAGTTGAATGAAGAAAAGGGTTACTGTGTTTCAGTTATGATCGATACTGAAGGTAGTCAGATCCATGTTCTTGATCATGGTGCTCCTTCTTCTGTCAAAGCTGAGGTATTCCTTTACCCTTGTCTTTTGTTTTCCAGGAATTAACGAATCTATTGTAGTTTATGTAGTTTACATTATTAGAGTTGCTCTAATGGTGGAAAACATGAATATTTGGAGTCTTTTTCGAGCACAAGTCACCCATTTATGAGAAAAAAGAAGCAATTTTGATGGGTTATAACTTTTAATTCCTTGGTGGGATACCAGGAAGGTTCCATCTGGTTATTTACTGCTCAAAAGTTTGAGGGTTCCCCTCCATTCACAGTTCAAGCAAACTATGAAGGTTTTTCTGAAGGTACTGAAGCTATCTCAATTTGTTGCCAAGAATCAACTCAACCAAATACTAATGGTATGTATATTTTTTATTTAAGATTAATTCTATCTCAATATATTGTATATGGATGGCAGGTATTGAATTGGGTGATGCACTTGTCATTGATGGTGGAATGGCTAGCTTTGAAGTAATCGAGAAAGTCGGGAATGATATGCGTTGTCGGTGTACAGACTCCGGTCTATTTCTTCCTCGTGCCAAATTTAGCTTTTGGAGAGATGGAAAGCTAGTAGCAAGGAATTCTGAGCTTCCTACTCTATTGAAAAAGGTTCCATTCATTATGATTGTGGGTTTGATTTGGAATTTATCCTGAGTTAGTTCAAGACATAATCCTTGATTCTAATTTTAGCCAATCCGAGTTCATGGATATGAAATTGGCAGTTTCGAATATTGGACTCAACCAACTAAATGCTATTTGGGAAGCAATATAAATTCCTTGTAATGCTCATAAACATATATCATCAAATCTGCAGGATTGGGCTGACATTGAGTTCGGAGTTTCAGAAGGTGTTGACTTCATAGCCCTCTCTTTTGTCAATGATGCTGATTCTGTCAGGCAGTTAAAGAACTATCTATACTTGAGGTCGTCCAGGTAAATATCATCACCTAGCTCAATATTTATCAATTATACAAGTTTTACCAAACACAAACAGAAATATATACTGGCTAAGCAATATTCAGAACTTATCATTTCTATGTAATTCGATGTATTATACCTTAACGTCATCCAGAAAAAAAAAAAAAAAAGATTATATGTGATATCTCTGAACGGATATTGAACTGTTAAGCATTACATGTGCAATGCCATTTTATTTTAGAGAATTTGTACCAAGATTGTTAACCTTCTCTAATCTGCAACTCAATTGATAACTAAAACTTGAATGCTTTATGAAACATAATTGAAAAGAAGCTTTATTATCTTAGGGTGGACTTTGATTAAATCACCCTGAACTAGTATGGCCCAGGTTTGGACAAATACATAGATTGTCGTGTATGCTACTACCTTTTTTTCAAAAAAAAAAAAAATTCAAGCTTCCCATGTGAGTAAAAGCTATGTTGCTTCGACTCTGCATTTTAAGTATCCATGTCCGACACATTTTCAGATATGAATATGGGGATATGACCCTCCAAATATATGGCAAAACATAGAAAAAAAAATTAAACGTATTTGTATCCGACACACATCCGAGTCCAAGTAATGTAGAGTAAAAGCTTGAATTTTAATGGTCATGTGTTTTTGTGTCTTTTGCTTATAAGAAGAACCCTATGCTTATATGTTCTTCAACTTTCTGCTGTTAAACACCTACATGGATATTCTGTTCTTAATTTGAATTTCCCCAGAAAGAAAGGTTATAAATTTTATCTTTCATACTAAAGTAAAGCTTTTATTCTATATGCTTCTCAAAGTTTATTAAAATCGCGAATTTTTTCCATGGGCAGATCAACAAGGGTATTGGCAAAGGTTGAGAGCTTGGAATCACTTCAGAAATTGGGAGAGATTATTGAGGCTTCTGATGGAATCATGGTGGCTCGAGGTGACCTCGGAGTTGAAATCCCTTATGAACAGATCCCAACAGTTCAAGAGGAAATAACTCGTGTGTGCAGAGAACTGAACAAGCCAGTTATCATAGCTTCTCAACTTCTGGAGTCAATGGTTGAATATCCAACCCCGACACGAGCTGAGGTAACTGATTTTACTGTTGATATTTGGTTATTAGAAAAACAAAAGGGAAACTGGCATTCGTGTGATTACATTCTTAGTGAACGTTCATAGAAATTTTTTTTTGTAATATATATTCGTCTGTGGTGCAATCAGGTAGCAGATGTTTCTGAAGCAGTTCGGCAATATGCTGACGCCTTAATGTTATCTGGTGAGTCAGCTATTGGACCTTATGGACAGAAGGCTCTTTCTATCTTGCAGATGGCTAGTAGTCGAATGGAACTTTGGAGTCGTGAGGAAAACCAACAATGTATTCTCCATCAGGGCCAACTTGGAATGTCATTGCCTGATCGCATTGCTGAGCAGATCTGCAATTGTGCTGTTGAAATGGGTATTTATCCACATTAACCTTAAATCTGAGAGAGCTCTTGCGTTGTCATGTCGAGTTTTAATCGTGTCACATTTGTTCTCTGCAGCTAACAATCTAGGCATCGATGCCATCTTTGTGTACACAAAGCATGGACAAATGGCATCCCTCCTGTCTCGAAACCGTCCATACCCTCCCATATTCGCGTTCACGAGTGACAATGGCACCCGTATGGCTCTGAATCTTCAATGGGGAGTCATTCCCCTCCTCGTTGATCTGTCAGACGACGACATGGAGGCTAACATCGCGACAACCGCGGAGCTTATAAGAGCAAAGGGGATGTTGAAAACTGGAGATGTAGTTATGGTGGTCTCAGATTTAACTCCAGCTCATCTAAATTCCACCGCATTTCAATCCATCCAAGTGAAGACCGTTGTTTAGGAACTCCAGTTGCCTCCAGTGGGGTACCATGTCACACATGATCATCTTTTTTCCTATGATCTTAAAGTTTGGTGCTTGAGAAAAAATTCACCATTAAATACTCTTGAAAATGTGTGACAAATCGTTTTCAGCTGCTATTCTGTAGTATGATTATGCATGTTTAGATTCAATTTAAAAATGTTTTGGATACCATATGAAAATACAAAATGTTTAATACACAGCTGACATGGAAAGCATTTGGTCAATTTAATTAGTTTAGTTTTAAAAATTTAAAACTAAATAAATCGATCCAACATATAATCGATCGAACTCTACGTGACCAACCTAAATCAACAACTTGGGTTTTATCAAAATCAATCTTAAATTAAAAAAATCTTCAAATTAAATTAGTTCTATCAATCGAACTAAATCTGTCGATTCTGATTAAAACTCAAAAAACTTGACCAATCATTTGAAATTCAAAATTAACTCAGCTCGATTTGATTAAAAAAAATAAATACTTTTGAAATCAATAGACTTAAACTCGAAAATGACTTAAATTCGAAATGACTTGAACTTAAAATAACATGAAATCAAAGAATGATCCAAACAATTAACCCGAAATGATTCAAACTCAAAATAACCGAATTTGATAAACACAAGTGTTAAATTTGATTTACTCTAACCTGAATCCAAACCCAAAAATAATTTGAACCTAAAATGATATAAATCTAAAATAATCAAAACTTAAAAATTATTTAAAATAATTAAACTCGAATTAATTTAATCTAAAATTAATTTTAGCCGTTTAATTGAAGGGTCTATTATCAATGAAATCCAAAATTTTTACGGTTTTCTTATGCCTTAGGATATTTGTTAAAGTGTGGGTCACACATGAGAGGTCTCTGAGATCATTCAGGAAACCACAATTGACAGCCACAACGCCCAACGGCACACTTCTTTATCCCGTGCACATCAGTAACAGAAAGCACTCCCTACCTAATTTACGCTTCCCTGGTTACACTGCCAAACAACTACCTCCCTCTACCTCTCCTCCTTACATGCTTCCCCTTTCTTCCCTCCACAGCTCAATTTACAAAATCCAAAAACAAAAAAATAAAAAATCATATCCCCATTCTTTTAGTCAACCCAAGAAAGATGTTAAAAGTCATTTACATTCTAATTTCTTTAAAAAGGAAAATCATAACTTTCTTTCTCTTTAATTATTTAAAAGTTAGATGCAGAAAAATGAAGGCAAAATAAAATGACTTCTCTACAGATTTTGAACCCTGTTTTCTCTTCCATTTTTCCAGTCAAATTTTCCTGGAAAATCTGATTTTAGGGAGAAACTTGTCAACTTCAACAGTGGTAGAAGCTTCAAGTCTTCGCACAGTCGAAGACCCAGAATTTATTGTGCCACTCAATAAGAACAAAGAAAACTAAATCTGAAGGCGTTTATCAAGACACCTTCAAAGATAACAACTGCAAAGAATGGTGGACAGTTAGGGATATTTATAATTGGACAGTGGGAGACAGTTCACAGATAATCCGAGGGTGGTTCTGTGGTTAAGATCAGCTGATTAAGGTAGGAGAGAAGGCCTGAAATGTTGATGTGGCAGAATCTGATTGGACGTTTATGAAACTATTGTTTTAACGATGGTTAGTTGGCTTGCCAAATTTCTAAGCTTAAAAATTTTTTGTTACCTAAATTAAAAATTTAACTTCGAGCTTTACGACGTTTGAAAAAGTAAATTTTAAATGTCATCTTTTTCCCCGTTCGATATTATTATTATTATTACCACTAACCAGTGGCAGATCCAATGGCCATATTTTTACACTTGGCCCATAATAAACTGTACCCACCCAAAACCGGTCCTTTCCAAAAGATTGCGTTATCAGTTTGAGATAGACGTGGCTTTTTTATTCACTTAATATTAAAAGTTTTTATTTATAATTATAGATCGTATTAAGATTATTTATTAAAATTTATTAAAATATTAATTTTTTAATAAAAAATTATAAATTATAAAATTTAGTTGGTAAATAATCAAATCGAATGGTAATTTCTCAACATGTAGGTAAGAAATTGTCATTTGATTAGGTGATTTCTCAATTACAATGTCAAATCGTCTAATCAAATGTCAATTTCTCAACGTAATTTATAAGAGATCGATAAATTAAATATCGATTTCTCAATGCAATTGCAAAATTGGTTGCAAAATTGGTTGCAAAATTGGATGTATATAGTTGGAAAATCGCTTGATCAAATGGCGATTTCCCAATATGTAGGTAGGAAATCGCCATTTGATTGGGTGATTTCAACTGAATTTTTTTTATTTTGTGAATTTTTTTATCGTGTTGAGAAATCGTCAAGTCATCTGATGATTTTGTATTTCATGATATATTTTAGGTTTTAGGGTTTAGGTTTTATTTACGTTTGAAAAGATATGACTAATGTATAAAAATTAGATTTTTTTTGAAATAAAATAAGTTGATAAGACTAATGCAAGCTAATCAATTTTTTTTAATATAAAATAAATTAATGAAACTAATACATGCAATCAGATTTCTCTTGATATAAAATAAGTTAATAAAATTAATGCATGGGAATCATATTTTTCTGATATGAAATAAATTGATGAGACTAATGCATGAGTAAGGCGATTTCTACTGATATAAAATAAGTTGACGAGACTAATGCATGAGAATCAGATTTTTTCTGATATCATCTTTAGTTGATGAGACTAATGCATGGATTTTAAATGCTAGACTGCAAAGATTAGACTAATGCATAGGATAAATTCAGACATTTTGAATGAGAAAAAAATCATGTTGGCTATGTTGCATTATAAATATGAGTTCATCATTGTCATTTTTATTGTCATTTTCATTTTTAGCTGCTATTGTTGTTTTATGAGTTTAGTGATAGTGCTTCTTCATTCTCCTATTTTGTTTTTTCAGTCTTTAATTGTTAGCATTTTTGTTTAGAGTTATTTCCATCTTACCAACATGAGTAATAGATTTGTTACACTTGTCTATTTTAAGGGAAAAATTATTAACAATGAAGACGATGTTGCTTTTCAAAGTGACCATTCTAAAACCATCAGTATTGACGAAAACATTACAATAGAGGAATTGAAGGTAAAAATTGGTACAGAAATCAAAGCTACAAGCAGAACCAGAGTATCAGATATCAAGTAGGCTTCTTATTTCCATGAGAGAATTATGCGTCCGATATAGGATGTTCCCACTTGAAGATGATGATGATGTCCAATGCATGTTTGATGTTCGTCAGCAATTTTCTAATGTCGGTGTAATTGAGTTATATGCTAACCTTGAGAATGTACATCAAGATGCTGAACCTTTATACAATGCCTATTGGAGATGCACATATGTTATGTCCATTTGAGAATCCTGAATGTCAACCTCTTCTAGATGCATAAGTGGTGATGAATAATTTGTATGAATCTTTTCATTATTCATCTGTGTCACCAATAGTTCCTAGTGGTGAAGATGATAGCCAAACAACTTTATGATGATAGATTCTCTAATTAGAGGTGTTGAAATGGAATATGGAGGGTCAAGTTCATCTACTGCTGATCCTGAAGTATCATATGAAGCCTATGGTAATTATGTTGGTGACTTTAGCGAGCCCGAAAAGTATGTTGAAGTTGATGATAGTGATGACAACCATGATCGTGACGTAGATATCGGAGGTGATATTAATGCTTTTTATTTGTCATCTGCTAGTAAAACTAGCGATCTTTTTCATCAAAATGAGCCAACTCTCCATATGTGCACCCTCGATCTAGATGCACTTCATGTAGCAAAATTTTTAGAATATACTCAAACATTAGGTTTCTGACAAGCTGGAATCCATCTAGTGGCGAGCTCTACGTTGGGATGCAATTCGCAACAAAAAAGGCCGTGGTTTCTGCTACAAAGCACTACAATATCAAAAACTCTACAGATTATAGAGTAATAAAATCCTTGCTGATCAAATATCACGACCAGTGTACAATGTATGGCGTAGGTTGCAACTGGAGTATAAGCAAGATTATTGAAAAAGACACAAGTATGGGAGATTAAAAAGTATAATGGGCCTCATACTTACACATTTGGGTGTATTGCATAAAATCACATGAAACTGGATTCCAACATGATATGGTTATGAATTTTGTCTTTGGTACAAGTAAATCCGACCATTACTGTTTCAGTTTTGGTTACTGAGATACGAAATAGGTATAGATACATAATCTTTTATAGGAAAGGGTGGATAGCGAAGCAGAAGGTAATTGTTCAACTATATAGAGATTGAGATAAATCATACAATGATCTCCTAAAATGATTGGGTGTAATGCAATATTTTATTCCTGACACAATAGTGAAATTACAAACTGCACCTGCATACCACGTTCATCTAATGGTGCAAGGTATGAGTATTTTTCATTGACTTTTTTGGACATTGAAGTCTTGTATTGAAGGCTTTCCCTTCTTTAAATCTATTGTCCAAGTAGACAGTACATTCTTATATGAAAAATACAAAGAAATATTATGTTAGCTGTTGCACAAGATGTCAATCAAAATATAGTACCAATTGCTTTTGCCATTGTAAAAGGTGAGACAAAGGATGCATAGTCATTTTTTCTTAGCAACTTATGTAGATATGTTGTTACACAACCTTGGATATGCTTAATATCTAATCGACACGAATCCATAAAATCTGTAATCAAAGACTCAGGTGCATGAAAACCTCTGCGTGCATATTCTATGTATTGCATTTGACATATTGCAGCTAACTTTATGAGGAGGTTTAACAATAAGGAGTTGTGTCGACAAGTTGTTAATATATGTATGTAATAGCACTTATGGTTATTTACTCTCTTATAATCTTATCAAGTTTAATGTTTATCTATAAGTTGTTAATAAGTCCAAAAATTATCATCCTATTTTTTCAGCGTACAAGTTGCGACACTCCATTTTTAGTGGCAGTATAAAAATCTTCGTGTGGAGAATGCAGAAGCGGCCTATTGGATCAATAGGATCCCACAAGAGAAGTGGGCACAATCATATGATGAAGGAAGACAATATTAACATATGATGACAAACCTGGCCGAATGTATAAATTCAGTGTTAAAGGGAACTCGTCATCTTCCCATAACCGCTTTGGTTAAAGCCATATATTTTAGATTAGCAAAACTATTTAGGGTGAGGGGAATAAATAGATTGCAGTGATGGTAGCTAGGCACAGTTATTGCGAAACAGTCACAAATGCCATGCAAGAAAATCGAAGAAAAGCTAACTCACACATTATTCATGTGTTTACGCGAACAAATTAATCTTTCTTGGTTGAGAAGGAGTTATGGCTTCGGCATACAAAGTAAATCTTAATAAAAGATGGTGTGACCGCGAGAAGTTTCAAGCACACAGGTACCCATGTTCACATGTTGTTGTTGCTTGTGCTTATGTCCATATAGATTGCATGCTATATTTGGATAATGTTTATAGACTAGAGAATATAAACAATGTTTATCAACATAACTTCCAACTCGTCAAGAATAAAGCTTATTGGCTGGAATATAATGGTCCACAACTGTGCCCTAATCCAGAAATGCGAAGAGATTCCAAAAGTCGACCAAAATCAAGTCGAATTCATAATGAAATGGACCTTAAGGAGAGAGGCTAACCAAAGCATTGTGGACTATGTAGGAATGAAGGCCATAGCTGGAAAAAATGTCCTTATCAAGTCTGCACATCAGGGAAAAGTTAGCATAATTGATTATCAGTTTTTCTTTATAATTATATTACATATAATTAATTGTTTTTATCTGTAAAATTTATCACTTTCAATTTTATGATGTAAATGTTATTTTTTAAAGAAATGAAATTAAAGTTATTTTTTATTTATCTTGCAACATAAATAATAGAAACATATATTATAGAAAATAATATAATTACTATAGGAAATTAATATTTATAATATAATGATAATATAACCATATATTATTAAAATTTATTATAATATAATTATTATAATATATCTTCAACATATAGTTATTAATTATTGTAATATAATAACGACAATATAATGCATCGAATATGTAACCTCTACAATTTTCTAATATAAATTATATTAATGTAATAATAATAATAATAAAATAATTATTATTAATTATCTTCCAACATAAGAAACATAAAAAAAAAAATTTTATAATACAAATATATAACATTTACAACATTGTATAACATTGTATAACTGTATAACTGTATAACTGTATAACATAATTGTAAAACTATAGAACTACATCTATTGACGGGGGGCCCTATCATGCTGTGTAGAACAACAATGTGGGGCTCTCCTATTACGAGGTGACAATACTCTTCTTTCAACATTTTCATCTTCATTTCCACGTACGCCCCAGGTTTGATGTCTTTGGGCTCTTACTTCCACTGTCGATGCTTCTTCTTGAGTCAGCATAGAATCCTTATGTTTGCTTATAACCCTATTAATGTCCTGCATATCAAAAAACCCTAACCCACTAT
>JBBYHL010000005.1:1931677-1942986 GCA_038381835.1 Adansonia madagascariensis
TTTTGAGCACGATTTGGCTTAGTACATGAATATATCTTTATGCCGTTAGATTTGAAAATTTTGAGATATTGGCAGGACTCAGATTGCTCCTATTGATTATGTTATCAAAAAATTACAAGAAATATTCATTCTTCCATAAAAGGCTTCCTAATATATATATTTTTTTTCATAAAAAAAAATGATCATTACATGGGTATAGTAGTTCTTGTAATAACAAAAGTAATAATAGAGAATTTTGTTTACTTCCTGGAATTGGTAATGTTCCTTTTTGGCTTTTGATGATTTATAAGCTTGTGAATTCTCATTTTTTTAAAAAAATTATTAAGTATTATTCAAAGATTTATATGACGAGAAAAGCAAATTCCTTTTTTATACTTAAATAAATGACATACAAAAAAATTAAACATTGGGTAGAGAATAGATTTCATTCTTTCGTCCATTCATTCAATTTTCCGATCTCACGTATTTTTCCTCGAGCAAAAAAAAAAAAAAAAAAGGATCAGATAAGAATCCGAAACGTTGATCTTACGCCTTCCACGTTTCGCAACGATTTGACACACAATTTTTGTTGTTCGTTTAGCGTCCGAAATTTGTATCATCAATGCAATTTAACAAGATTTTGCTTTCTTTCTTCCGAGCTAAATTCTCTTTCGCAGTTCTCTGTCACAGGGCGAGTGCATTTGTGGAACTAACACACATGGTTGCAGTTTCGGGAATCTGCTGTCCGAATCCCAGAATTCCGAGTATAACCCAAACTGTTTCATCATCTCAGCTTTCAGTTTCACCACTTCATTCATCCTTTAACCAAATTACCCCAAAACACCGTTTGAATACTCTCCAAAAAGGTGCCAAACCATTTGTTAGAATAACAAGCAATGACATCAAGGAAGCCACGATTAATATACCATCCATGTCTGAGATATTGGCTTCCTCTAGAGCCCAGAACCTTGACCTTCAGCTCCAAACTTTAGGACCATTTTTTAGGATCACTGCCAAAAGCTTGGAGACAAACGGGGAACTTGGAAGAGCTGAGGGGCTCGTAAGGGTCTGGTTTGGGGGCAAAATTCTACACCTGGATTCCATTAGACTCAAGAGAGAGACGCTGGGCATGGAAAGATCGATTTTTGGTATCGGTTTGTTCATTGGAGCTGTAGCTATTCGACATGGATATGACTGCGGTTGCAAGACTGCCGAGTTGCTTGCCATCAATGACTCGGATCTTTATCATTCCAAGGTTCTTGCCTTTTACTCAATTCATCTGGTTCTTCTTTGTATTTGAATTGTGGATAATTCTGTATGTTAATGGCCCTTTTTGACCCTTTCAGCTCGTTAGGTTCTACAAAAGGATTGGATTCAAGGCTGTGCATGAAGTGACTGGTTCAACAATTAGGGACATGCCCCACATGCTAATCTGGGGAGGGATTGGAACTCGAATGGATGCCAGTATACATGAGCTTCTAGTAAAATGGTGCCGCAGGTTCAAGTCCCGAGACTGATTCTGTCACAATCTGGTGTTTGACAGACAGAAAATGTATTAAAAATGAAGCCTAAGTGCCTAACCACATCAGAATTCCTTGATGCCTCGATGGCCTTGTTCAGCACTGCTATGAAACTGTGGTTTGCACTTTGCATTGTACTTGATGCCTCGATGGTCTTATTCAGCTTTGCTATGAAAAATGAAGCCTGGGTGCCTAACCACATCAGAATCCTTGAGGAGAAGTTTTATGGGGCAAGCTAGGGTCTTTGTTCAGCTCAGGCATTGAGCTAAGAACTAATAGGAGTTCTGGTCAGCAGATTTAATGGGATTAGGCAAGTAGGGAAGACTTGGTGCCTCAAAGATTTCATATCAGCAGTCAGAATGTTCAAACAGCTGATTAGACTACTGCAAGTCCTTGCAACACGATAGCTGATGCGGCAGTTCAAGTAGTGATCAGTTCTAAAGGACTAGATCGATTTTCAAGCTTTTTATGAATAGTAAGACCTGTCTACTCTACATGCGTTGAAAATGGTCCATGTTTTGATAGTATTCTATACATTCCTTCTTCTGGAAATACCCCAACTGCCGATAGAGGGAAATTGTGCACAATTTTAGTTATGTTTGATTGAAGTAGTTTCAGGAATAGATTGTATTATGTGCATTATTGTGATCATAGTGTACATAATAAAGCTTACGTGAATCGGATTGAAGCTTATTGATCTATAAAAATTTCACTGGTAGCCAAATGTAGATTTTCTTCAAGCTGTTTCCATTTCAGGGAAGGATACCATGCATCCTTTCAACTTAGTGAATAATCATTTGTTGCAGATTAGAAAGAACCATATATTAGAATCTTTGTTGCTGTTGAGAGAGCTATCAAAGCATGAGAGCACGAGCCAATCCTATTCTGTGGATCTCGTCTAGAGCTTTCGTGTGAAATTCACCAGAAAACGAGCACGAGTCGGGTTCAATTTTATGGAGCTGCAGAGCCTGCAGCTTCGCTCTATTGTTAAGTATTGCCTTTAATGTTGTTAGATCATTTATAATGCATGATACTCCAACTGCAAGGGATGCAGAAATCTTCCTGGAATAAGCCAGTCTTACAAGGTCACCCATTTCAGCCCCAAAATTTACAAATAAAAAAATCAAGCACCGGAAGTTTCCTCTATAACAGGGATGCAAATTTAGCAATGTTATGTCAGCAAAAGGTATTTCATTATCTTTATTAGCTTTAAGTAGAATTATGAATTGTCAGTTGTTAACCAAATAAGGATCAGCATGGGGGCATGGATTCTTATATTTGAAAAGGGCAATATGTTAGTTACAGAAATTTATTCCCAACGCTTGCAACATTATGATAATTAATAAGTTGGATTTCTTCATGGTGTCTGCAATTTCAAGTAACATAATTATTTAAGCATTCCAACTTGGCTTAGTAACTGATGAGCAAACGGTGTCAAATGCAATGCTTGAAGTACCTATAGTTACTGAAAGCATTATGTGATTATGTCAGGGGATTGGTTTAGGCCAACAGAGACGGATAAAGGCATTAGTCCTTTAAATGCTGGAATTTGAGGTTAAAGCCTGATACAGAAAAAACTGAAAACAACACAATTTTGCAGTCGAAAATCTTATTGAATTACCTGAAATATTCATTATAATTATATGAGCCTTGCTAGAATTGTAATCAGGAAACCTCAATGAAGCGTTGACATTTGTTCATGACAGAAACTCTCCCCCAAAAGTGAGTTTTGTTGAAATCTTTTGTTACAGAAGTAAAAACCAGATGCCTAGAATTAGATCAGTTTCACAAAATCTGAAATTTAGAAGCAGCAAAGTGAACACAGATTTGAAAAAAAACCCCTCCCAAAACCCAAAACTCTAGAAAGTCAAATAACCAGTGTAACACTCCCATCTCACGTAGGAAGCTACAAGGAAGCTGCAAGGAAGATATGGTGTGATATATATGTTCGAATCTTTTTTTACGAGGTAAAACCGTGAGTTTTTCCAGTTAAAGACCAAAACTCAAAGAGTCAAGAACCTCATATGAACCACAACAAACTTAAGACCTTCCATAAAATAAAGAAAATAAAGATTCACCTAAGGCCATTACCAATTATCATCGTCCTCCCGTTGCTCTCATTCCCTTACCATCATCCAGCTCTCGTTCTCTTTCCATCGGTTTATTAATAACACTCTCCTCGTCAACTGAAAACTCAACTCAAATAAGTTTCCAATTCGATGTTTGCCGTTTAATAGGAAAACTAATGTCATTCGTAGCCGTTGCAATAGGTGTAGGAGTACAAATTATCGCCTTGGAAAATGTGACTTCTTCCTGTAGGGGATTTTTGCATTCAACTTTCTCTCAGTCATCATCTTTCGGACCCTCCATTCTATCAGTTAACAACCAAGTGTTATCCGGAAAGCATCATCCACAGTCTCCTTGTCCGATGGAACTACATCTAACCTTACCGTCTGAGCTAACTGAAGGCCCTCATCATCCCAACGAAGAACACCCCGCTCTGCGTTAACATTAGTTTTCCCACTTAGATTCCCTTAGATTCTTCAATTTTTTTTTAAGGATCAATGTCTGACGTCTAACTCTTGTGACCAACATATATCTGAGTATAATAATACGATCCTTTAAATATATGTATATGGATGTCGAAAACATACCTCCGATTGGACATTCATACCGAGTTCAGGTAACACAAATCCCCACCACAAATTATGTTAACACCATCAAATCCTAGATCAACAACTGTACCAGCGACAAACACGGACACTTGATTATTTTTCTATTGACGTTTAGATCAATTGTGGCATCCTTATATTTTATATCTTGCTCAAATGTGTGAATGTTTCACTGCCCTCGAAGTTAAAATCTATAAACTGTGGATTTTAGAAGATAGCTAACTGAAATGATTTTACAAGGAACCCTATGTGATAAACAAAATTCATGCACGGATTGAAATATCTAATAGAGAATGCATCAGGATTTGCAGCATGATTCAAATACCCCAAATCTTATTTTATTCTTAAAATGGTTTTCCTTTATCTTTGAGAATAATTCACTTAAATCTATAAAAAAGAATAAAGATAAATTAAGGTGTTAACAAGGTTAGAAAGGCTACTAAATTGTAGAATCTCAATGCCATAATCAGGTGTAATTAATTATAAATAAAAAAAAGTAAACCAAATGACATCAAAATAGAAGGTTAAGATTTCTCTCCAAATCCTCTCAATTTTTTTTTTAAAAATAAATCATTTACTCCTCACTTTACTTTCAACCCAATCTAAAGTAATTATTTATAATATTTTAAAATATATTTTAAGATTATTATATACATTAAAATTTTTATTAAAAATATAAAAAATGATAAATAAAATTATCATTATTACATTAATATAATTTTATTACTCTAAATATATATATTAATTAACTTTAAAAAAAATATCTTAAAGGCAAATTGTTAGCAAAACCTTTTTATAAATTCAATGAAAAAAGCCCATAATTCTTGTTTATTGGATAAATAAATAAAAGGCCTACAAATTTTTTTTTGGATAAATAAAAAAGCCCATGATTGAGTCATGTCTTGAAATAGAAATCGAACGGTGAAGATGAAATGATTAAACTTAAGGTGTAGGATTGAACAGAAAGCGGGACTCTATCAGATTATAACCATAATCCACCCTCAACTTGATGGCATAATCAGCCCTAGAAAAGAAAAAATTTTCACTATTCCAAAGTTGTAAAAGCAGGGGGCAATGTCTCGTCGAGAGGGTCGAGATTCGGACTACAGAAGACACCGTTCTGGGTTCGACCGCGAACCCAGGTACCCCTTTCCCTTCTATTTGCTTCTCCCGATTGTTCTCCAGACTTTGATTTATAAACCAAATGTAGCCTTGAATTGTAGCATTATCCGAATGTATTCAATTTGGGTTTTCAATATTGGGTTTTAATTTTGTCATGATAATTGTAAAGAAAGTGATTCATTTGTTGTTGTTGTTGTTGTTGTTCTTTAGTCCTAAGAGGTCTAGGAGGGATGGGAAACCTCATACTGAAAGAGTGGTCTCCAATGGAGACAGGGTAGACCGGGATGGGAAGCAGCAGCGTCGGTTGCAAGATGCTTTACCCCTTGAGGCCCCTTCAGCTCCTGATTCTTCCAAGATTGAAAGTGCGATTGTGAGTAAGGAATTGGATAGGAAAAACAATGGCCACCATGAAGGATCTAAACATTCTTCGGATCCAACTGATGTACCTCGGTCCCGCTCCTACTTTC
Organism: Adansonia madagascariensis; assembly: GCA_038381835.1. NCBI lineage: Eukaryota > Viridiplantae > Streptophyta > Magnoliopsida > Malvales > Malvaceae > Adansonia > Adansonia madagascariensis. Next base: position 1,937,438 of record JBBYHL010000005.1, read on the forward strand.
AGGTTTTTTTTTTTTATCCAATATGATATCATTTCACCTGCATTTATTCCTTTATTGCTTGGTATTATGTTCTTCATATGATTATTGGGTTTTGTCTAATCATTTTTCCCTGTTGATTTTCAACTTGTGAAGCTGCGGATTGCCTACAATGTGGCAACCGTGCAAATAATGATGGTTTTTATGTAGGAAGATTGTGTACAAAGCTGAAGATTTGTCATTTCTCTGCTCTCTTAGAGTTCAGGAGTGTAAAACATTCAGTCCCATGGTCTTGTAGTATATGTGTTGAACGACATTGATCGCTTTTGCATTTTTTCGATTTAATTCTCTTAATAAAATATTCATGGGGCTTTAAAAAATGAAATTAGTTACTGTCAATATATGTGGCTTGGGATCTATTTTAAGATCTCATGAAATGTTACTGTTGCAGATTTCATTGAGGTAAAGAAATGGTCTAAATACGACTGATAAATTTTTCCATATCCTTCTACAAGAAACCGTTGGGGATTTGACGTTCATGGGATTGTTAAACAAGCTTATTATGTTTCATGAACCTTTGCAAATTAATAAAATAATTATCCCCATGCATCTCTTTACCTGAGAACCTACAGAATTTTGCTTGTTTGGAGCATCAATCTGACTTGGAACTGAATAACGATTACTAGCTCAAGTATTTGCTTGAGTTTAATAATTTGGTTATTATTCAGTGTGCGTAAACCCTTTTTCTGGGCGGATGTAGCAGAATTCTTGTTCGGCCCCACTTTGTATGGTCCGTGTATATAACAATCTTAGGCTTGCCTGTGCATGTCTTATAACAGCACGACGAGCGTGGTAATGCCGCACAAGCTGGTCGAAGTTCTGGTCGGAGAGTGGCTACCGGTTAGTTGTTTCCTTCCTTGGCCTTTGTTTCCCACCCCCTGTTTCACTTTATGTGATCATGTTACCATTTTGCCTCAGCCTTCTCTTTATAGATTTAATTTGTCAAAAGAGTTATCCTGGGATCATGTTTATGTTGGGTAAAGGTTTTGGGGAAGCTTTAACAGCATTCTCTAAGAAAAAAAGAATAGTGTTCTTGTGAAAATTATTAGTCAGTGGTGACCTTTTTCTTTTCAGAGAGCGGATGGTGGAGAGATGCAAAGGATCATCATGACGAACGGGAGACTAAAACATATGAAATAAGGCAAAGAGATGAGAAACCACAAGCCAAAGGGGATGGCAAAGATGATTGGCGCCATGATAGATTCTTCGATATGGAGGCTGATCCACCACCACAGCCACCACCTACCAGGAAACGACCTGCATTTAGTGAGAAGAAGATCCCAGCAGCAACTCAAAGTACTGACCATACAGCGAAGGAATCAGAGAAGTCAAGCCATTCTGGCCAACGTGTATTAGGAAGTGAAAGAAGAGTAGAGAGGGACCGCAACCCCCGACATTTGGACAGACAGGATAGACTCACTGCTGGAAATCAGGTTCTGAATAGAAGAGAAGCACCCAGAGGTGGATTTTTATCGCATGAAAGTAATGGGGGTGGTGGTGGCAGCAATTTCAGAGGAAGAGATAGGTTCAGTGGAAGGCAGGGGTATCGTTCTGGTGGCGCTCGTGTTGAGAAGTGGAAGCATGATTTGTTTGATGAGGCTAATAAGAGCCCTCCCAGAAAGAATGAAGAGGATCAGATCGCAAAGGTGGAAGCACTCTTGGCTTCTTAGAGCTCAGGCGATGCTATTAAATGGCCGGTTGATTTAATTATCAGATGTCAAGGGTCTTTGATCGAAACCTTTTTAAATACCCCATTTTTTGGTTTTATTCAGTTGTGTTGTATCTCAGGTGCAAAGTTTGTCTCCGTTTATGATTGCAACTATTTTGTAGTAGTAGAATGATATATAGTTTGAACAATTTGGCTTTGTTTGGAGTCTTTTAAATGCAGTTTGATAAATGCTTCTGTTATTGTTGGGAAGAGTGGGGTGCTGATAACAGTCACAGGCTATTCTATAGTCATTGAAGAAGCCTGTGATTGAGTTTGAAGTTGCCCGAAAACTGAAGGAATTGTAACCCGTAATTCCATCAACAATTGGTTCCCGCAAAATCATATCATGAAAATAGAATAAATTTGGTCCTTCCTTTATATTTAACGAACTCTGGTTAAGTTCTTGACCAAAGGAAATGCAGTCGGTCTAGGCCGCCCCTCCTCCCCCACCCCCCAGGGCCTGGCCTGTGTTATACAAATAACCGAAGGAAACTTGCTTGAGCCAAGGAAATGCAGTCGGTCTAGGCCGCCCCTCCTCCACCCCCCCCCACCAGGGCTTGGCCTGTGTTATACAAATAACCAAAGGGAACTTGCAAGAAAGAATAGAAGTAGCAGCTTTAAGACAACGGCGACGCATGGATCAGTGTTCGACCTATGCCACACTAATGATTGTCGGAATCAATGCTCCATCCCAACTAGGAAGTAATTTGCTCTTTCCTTGGTTCATGTCAGGTATTAGCTTTAAACCAGTGTTTCTGAAAGTAATGTTCGTTTGGCAAGATTTCTTAAATATTTTGCTATTCTTTTGGTTGTTATGGATTGGCTGCAACATGGGTTGTAAATGCTGTGCAACTGAAGCCATGGGCTGTAATAAACAATTTAAGCTCGGGAGAAATTGTGGAGCAAACTTGTTCATGCTTCTTGTTTGTCTAATATTACCAATGTTGTTTTCATGGCAGTTACTTTCCTTTTCGTTTACCGCTGCTACATTTGGTGTTGTAGACTTCTTGTTATGTGAAGCATTAAACATGTCCTGTTTTTTTTCGAGATTTCCTTATGTTCTTAAGCTTCCATGAAGAAGCTCCAGTATTTCTTTCGAGATTACGAATTTCTATTTTGCTGGGATCATTCTATTTCTAGCAAGTTCATTTGGATGCCCATTTTTTATTGTAATTTAGCCTAAGCCATGAACATCGTAATCGTATCTAATATTATTGGATCTATTTTTTATTGGTAGTACACTGATTATAAGATACTATATTTTTTAGATTTTTTATTAACTTTTAAACATTAATTAAGGTTTAAAATTTGAAATTTATGTCATTCATACTTTTCATTTTTTTTAAGTGCTATTATTTAACTCATATTTAAATATAAATATAAATATATATAATTTTTTATATATTTATATTAAATACGTATTAATATCTAACTTTCGTACCTAACTTTAAATAACATAGCTTTGAAACCTCAGTTTGACGGGTTTGCTCTTATCATATATCCTACAAAGACCTAGCTCCTCTCTGGTGACACTGCAGTTGACTGTTGTTGCAGCTGTGAAGTCCCAATTTCTTGTTCCGAGCCTTGTACTTGTTAAATTTTCATTTCGGGGTTTTCAGCTGGTAATAAAAGAGTGAGCAAGGATTAGGTCTTTAAGGTGTAGCAGACAGAGAAAGAATACTTAGAATTTGGTAGAATGATGATGTAAGTTGAGAGATCATCCTGACGCATATGGAAATGCTAATTTTTAGATTTAAACAAATCATTCTCAAACCCATCAATGCAGTCATAAATGATCATTGATGACTATCGATGACACGCCGAAGTGGGGTTTCAAAGCGTCTGACAAACCATGTCTGTTGGTGAAAAATTTTGGCCCTACCCAGAGGGGTCGTTCAACTTTTGGGGGCTTTGCCAAAGTCCATGTCAAACACTAGTTGCGTTGCTTGGATTCTTCTTTCTTTTGCTTTTACATAGGGGTTGGTTGGACTTGCAAACGCGTTTTGGAAAGGTTCCTAATATTATAATTTATAATTTATAATTTTAAATAGTATTAGATTTTAGTGAAATGAAAATTTATAAGAAAACAAAATTTTCTATTTATGAAAATAGTGGAAAGAAAATTAATTAAAAATATTTAAATTTTATATTAAATTATATTTTTATTTACAAATTTATTATCATTTTAATATAAATTTGTTGGTTAAGTTTTTTTTTTTTTTCAAAAGCAAAAATTTTGAAATTTAAAAAAATAATTACTAAAGAATAGGTAAGTAAGTGTTTGGTGGATGGTTGCATATTTAATAGTATAAATATTAAAATATAACATAATTATAACATATTTAATAGAATGTAAATAATATAATAAATATAATATTATATGTTTAAATATAATTAATGTAATATATTTAATATATATATATAATTTAAATTATATTTATATTTTTTTATTAATATAATAAATATAATAAAAATATACAAATTATAGATGTAACTAATATTCTAACACCTATATTTACAATTCACACTGGGTTCAGAAGAAAAGTTGAGTGTGGCTGAGATTTTTCTTTTTTTTTTTATTTTTCTTCTTCATTCTTGTAAAAGGAAAAGAATTAGATGGGAAATGAGAAGCTCCTTCTTCAAGGTTGAAGGGTTCATAAATATGAGAGGTTAGATTCATACTCTTGAGGTTGGATAAAACGGAAAATGATTCCCTGGCTGGAAATTAATCCCAATTTACCAAACATTTTGAAAGAATTAAGCAGCTGGAAATGTAACAAAAGATAATTCCGACTTATAATTATTCATTTATAGTAACAGCTCCATCAAAATTATCCTTTAAATCGATAATCACAATAATGTAGAACTGTTTGAATGTACAGTTTAAAGGAAAAGCCTAAAACTTTACCGTATTTTATAACAGAGTTGCTGATCGCAACAAATCAATAACTGTTCTTTGTTTTTCTTTTCTCATCATTTGTTATATTGTTGGAAGAAGTTTTAAACACGTAATCATCGTCGTCGAACATCAGAGACTTGAACAGTATTCACCATTGAAGTTTGCTGATGATGAGCATAGGAACCAACAACATTTGAGCCGCCGCCAGCCATTGAAGTAGGGTAGTTTACAGCAGCGGAAGAACCATTGTTGTAGCTCTTTGATGGGGTGAGGAAATCAAGACCTGACCGCCTTTGCTCAAAGAACTCCACGGTTGTTGTTGCAGCAGGCTGGAGCTCCGACCTTGTTCGCCTGTGAGACGATCCCTCGACGGACTCGGGCAGCTGCGACTGTCCCATTAACAAATGGTAGCTACGACTAGATCCGACGGACATCGACCTGTAACGGTGGCCTGGTTTTTGCTTCCTCATGGCATGGATGAGATAAGGAATTAAACCTTCCATCGCTAACTTGCAATTCTTTTCTTTCTCTTCTTCTTGCGAAGTTGGAACTTCAACTATAAATATAAATATATATATATATATATATATATATATATGCAAAAGTTGAAAATCTGGATTTCTATAAGTGTATGAAACGCGCAAGTGCGAGAGGTAGGGTTAGAAGAAGAAAATATTTATAGCAAAAGTTGTTTGTTGACAAGTAAAGCTAATGGGAGAAAATTAAAGGATTTTATATTCGAATATCTTCCACATAAATATTTAAAAAATTAAAAAAATTCAAATAATAGATAAAGACTTTTTCAATAAGTATTTATGAATTAAGTTGAGAATTGAAAAAATTATTTTTTTATTAAATTTAAGTTAAATTATTTAAATTATTATTTAATATAGTATTAAAATATAA
>JBBYHL010000005.1:1943086-1954768 GCA_038381835.1 Adansonia madagascariensis
GAATTGAAAAAATTATTTTTTTATTAAATTTAAGTTAAATTATTTAAATTATTATTTAATATAGTATTAAAATATAAAAATTTATTTTTATATTAATATTTATAATTAAATTTTTTAAAAAATTAATATATATAAATAATAATTTAAATCAAATTATTTTAATTATAAAATATTTTATTTAAATTTATCAAATTAAAAAATTATCTGATTTAACAAACAATAAATCAATGGATATATTGCCGCTTGCTAGCAAACTAAAAAGAAAAAATAATTTCCCTTTTGTCGTTTAATTTTGAATGTTACATATTTCTGACCAACTAGCTTTGCAAATTCTAGAACTTGTAGATAAGTAAAAGCATATCCCTATAAATTAATTTTTTTTTTTCATGTCCCTATAAAATTTGGGGTATGTTCAAGAAGAAGCCAAGAGATCGAGACTGTAAATCCTAATTCCTAGGGGCCAAGTGGTGGGGGACAGCTGAGAAGATTTTCTAATTTGAAAATGGCTGGCTGCTTGTGGCTGCAAACTACAAAGCAAAATTGACGGCTTTTTCATTATTTACAGTTGGCAAGCAACTTTCCTTGACTGCTTTATCCAGTGGGGCGGCCATCTAAAATAATAATAATAATAATAATAACAATTAAATATATAATAATAATAATAATAATAATAATAATAATAATAATAAAGTAAATATTTAATAAATATTTATTTTTATTTTATTTAATAAAAATAAAATAAATATTTAAATATATTATTTTAATTTAATGATATAATGTTTAAATAAAAATAAAATATATATAAAATTTAAAATTTATCAGTTACAAAAATTTTTAATATTTAAAAAAAATTAAAATCGTTGCAATTTCCGATTTAATTCAATTTCTAATTGGTTAGTGAACGGTTCAGCAGCAGCAACAACAATAACAATAATAATAATAATAATAATAATAGGAATTTGCAAACCAATGAGCTTCTTGGAAATTAATTTTATTTGGTCCAGGAGGGGGGGATTCAAGGGATGATTACAATTCTATTATTCCAAGTAGTGTCTACTTTGATTATGATTTTATGTACTCCAACCATTGAGGTCAAATAGAAGGATCCAACTAGTGAATTACAAAATTAAAAATAGAAATCTTCAATTGACTATAAAATGAAGTAGGTTTACTCAAGAATTAGACGATTTAATAATGATTTGAATATGATATTTAATAATTTTAATCAATTCAATTTAAATTAAATTATTATTCATTTAACAGAAATATTTTTATTTAAATTTAATTATAAAAATATTAATATTAAAATATAATAATATTTTAATATTTTTTTAAATAATAAAATAAGTTTAACAAAACTTAAAATAAAGAATTTACAAAAATTCGAAAGATAGCTTGATTTAATAACCAACTCCTATACGAAGTATACATTAAAAATATTTTAAGATATTTATTATTGTTGTGCCGTAACATTTAACTAAATCTATTAATGAGTCGGACAGTGATTAAAATAATTTAAAATTAAAATTTATTATTTTAAAATATTAAATATTAAAAATTTTATTTTTATATTAATATTTATATATTTTATAATAAAATTAAATAAAATTATTATCTAATTAAAAATAATGATTCAAAATAGATCAGATCATAAAATTTTACATCCAAACTTAATTGATTCTGGACCAAGTATCTGAACGGGTCTACGTAACTTTCAAGACATTTATGACGAGTTCGCATTTGGACAAATGTGAATATTTTGTCATCCTATGACCCGTGTACATGATGCTGTACAGAAAAAAGACATGTTTGAGCAGTGTGGAGCCAAAAATCTACTGAATTAGCTATTGTACCTGATGTAATTACAAGAACGAAATGGACAAATTTGACGAATGAATTCGTGATAAAAAATTATTGATTACAGCTAAGATTTGAAAAATTTATGTACTTTAAAGAAATAAAAATCCATCACAAAATGGCAACGACTTGCTCAATTTGCAGAAAGTATGCTGATGGATGGTCTGCAGCACCGTACACCACCCTCAGGCTTAATCCACATCTTCTACGATCGTTTCGGCACGGCGAACTTCGCATCAAGCCCAATGTTCATCCCATCGTAAGTAATTTTAATAAATATTAAAATTTAAACTTTGAATTTATTAAAAGATATCTTTTTGAGTAAATTTTGGATTTCAGGTTTTGTTTTTTTGCACTTAATTAGGAGCTGCAAAAACTTCACATATTGGATCGCTTCTTCAAGCATTGTGTTAATATCAACCTTCAACATAAAAGAATGAATTTTGAGGTTTTGCACTCACAATTTGCATAGATTCACGGTTATAAGTTATGTTACTCTAATTTTTTATTTTTCATAAAATATCTATATTTAATATTTATATTTGATACATTTTTTAAAAATAAGTATGAAAATATAATACTTTAAAACTTTTTTAAATATATAAAAAAATTTTAAAAAATTAAATATATTTATATCAAATATATAATTATATTTAACATTCACATAGAATTTAAGTAAGATAGGTGATGAGCTTTCTTGCATCATCAGATGTAGTACATAGTCCCTACCTTTGCTCCAACGGGAACAAGGTTCTCTAAAATTCTAAGCCTCTCATCAATGAGATGGATAAGAAAGAAAGATTATTAATTGGTTTTACATTCATTGAAAGCAATGCATAACCACATTTGTCGTGTGGTAAATTAGCTGTAACAGTAACCCTGGCATAAAGCCTTTCAGGATCACGGTACGAATCAACTTATAAATAAAGAAAATAACCAGCCTTATTTTTTTAAGACAAAAAAGAATATATGGAAAAATTAACATGAAAGAAACTATAATAAGGATTAATGTCATAATTAGGCTCCATATTAGATTCTTATATTATTTCAAAAATGGCCCTTGGTTTGTTATACAAGGTTCTTTAATTTCTCTTATATAGATTCTTCCTTTTTTCTTTTTTTTTTGGGGGGGGGGGGGGGGGTGGACTTCTCTTAGTTACCCAACATGTATCCCCACTAATTAGTTTACTGGAGTGAAGTTTCCTCGTGCAAAAACTAATTCTCCCAATCTAGGAAAAACAAAGACTAAAGATATCTGAATTGGAAAAAACAACGATAAATCATTAAAAAAAAAATTACAAACGTTAGATAAAAAAATTTTAAAAAATTGGAGGAAGCAGAATAAGAATTAAAAATAAAATGTAAAAAAAAAATGATAGATCGAAGGAAGATTTTATAAAAGCCAGTCACTGTCTTCATTTTCTCTTCTTATAATATTTTTTAAAATATTCTATATTTATATAAATTTTAATACATTAATCATTCATATTAAATTAATTTTAAAACATTCATATATTTATATCATATTTGTATTACTTTTTTAAATCGTGTCATGTTTTAATTCATGTTTTACTTTTTTTTTGTATTCATTCATATTATGTCTACTATGCACGCAAATTCTCTTAAATTTACACTAAAAATAAAAAAAATATAACTAAAAAAATTATATTAAAAAAAGAATTAGTTTTAGTTTCTTATTTTAAAAGGCAGAAAATAATGTTTTGAGTACTGAAATTGCAAAAAAGTGCAACTTCATCAACACCGGCAGCATGAAAGGCAGCAAATATGAGACACTCAAATACGTACATCAAAGTGTACATAACCTTTTATTAATCATATCATATATCTAGTAGATTAGTCACTTGCATCAAATTTGGATTCAGTTTTTAAGCAGTGAATCTCTTAAAATCATTCATAAATTAAGGGGGCAAACCAGAAAAGCAAAAAATGATTCCTAACCTACTAGAATTTTCACTCACGAATTTCATCACAGTTTGGATTTAGTTACTGCTATGCTGCTCGCTCGTCGTCAGGCGGTCCTTCCTTAAGAGCCCTTTGTGCAATTCTGTAGTACAGAATACCCATGGTAGCCATGCAGGCCCTGCAAAAACATAATTTGATACACCCGTGAATGAAACATATATATAGATAAACACTGTAGGCAGTCTGCAATTTTAAGTTGTTCCATTTTATATATGCAGATGATGTCATCATACAACAACATCGACTGTATATGATCCATCATCATTAATGCTCTGCTTGATAGGTAGGAAAGAAAAGCAGAAAGAAGAAAAATTGAAGGAAGAGAAAAGTAGAAAGATAGAAAACAGAATTTTTCTTTCCATTAATGCGTTTGATAGAAAAGATGGAACAGTTGAAAGAAGAAATAATTTCCTTTTCATCCATTGCATGATATGATTGAAAAATGAGAGAAAAAAATGAAAAGTATATTGTTTTATCATTATACCCATTATAAGTTCAGATGAAAATATAAAATTTTAAAAATGATGGACAATCTCAATAAATATACATACTTGACTCACATCTCTCATATTTTCTTTCCAATTTGGAGTGATTTGTTTTTGCTAATACTTAATAAGTGTAAAAAATAATAATCTTTCTCACTGTCTTTCCTCATTTTTTTTTTCTCCTACCAAGCATACTAAAAATTCATTTTCTTCCACTTTTCCACCCTTCTGTTTCCATCCTACCAATTTTCTAATCTACCAAGCGCATCTTAAATTCTCAAGATCAGAAGGATAATAAAGAAACCCATAGAACGTTAAGTCATGACATACAGGGCATATCAGTCGGAGAAAGAAACAATCTCGGAAAAACTCAATTCTGCCTACAAAATTTTCTAAAGATCTTTTCCCTCGTTATTTCAATCTCTCCCACTTGACTGTTATCCCATCCAGATATCAGTTGCGGCATCCAAAGATCACAAGGAAAGATGCATAGATGAACACAAAGAGAAATGCACACTAATGATAAATGGGTAAATTCATGCACAAGAGAGAAAAGTACATGTGTGTGTTCACGTGTAGGCTGTTGGGTTAGCAAGGCATTGGCGCTTATGCATATTTATATACAAAAATAAAAAAGAAAAAAGAAACACAGACTTACATGATTGCTATGAAGAGAAGTATTTTTCTTGGATCCACCCGTGATGATCTTTGATGCTTCACTCGACCTTCTAGGACATCATCTGGATTTGATGCGTCTTTACGTGGAGGTGCAGTCACTGGTAGAGTAGGTAATGCACTTGACCAGAAGGGTATCAATGCTCTCAGAAACTTATGACGAAGTGGACCTACAACAACAAATTATAAATACAATTAAAGGAATCAAGAATATGAGATCAGAGAATGCAATAAAATCACGATATAGGCACAGGAAATATTATCTTATCTAAGTTCTCCATTACGACCACACTTAAGACAGCACCGTAGATGGATGTATTAAGAAACACTCAAGATGAAAAATAGACGGTCACAAAACAAGAACAAATTGGAAAAGTTCTAATCAATTAGAGAGAAGAATGGCTTCATGAACCAAAGGCTTCAACTTACCCCTCCGAGAATACTTTTTACGATTTCCATCTTCATCATCTGCATAATATGAGATTTCAGAGTTCTGCCTATCAACATGAACTGTACTCTTTCGTGTTGTTGCCACAGGCTAGGTAACATAGCAACATAGAAAAAGATACCCCAGATAAGAAAAACAACAATTAACGTCCTGGAACTGACACAGACAAGTAAGAAACGCTTAACATGACTTGAACAACTCAGTTCACATCCAATAATTAACCAAAAAAATCACTTACAGCAACAGGACTTGAAGTTTTCATGTAATTCCCAGCTGAACTAGGACCATCTATCTCCATTATTTCTGACACTGTAAGTTTAGAAGGGCCAGCAACAGCTGAGTATCCTTCATCTTTTGCAACAGAGGGTGATGAATTCCCATCATATTCTCTTTCCCCGTTTGAGGTTACTTTTATTAGTGGATCCGAAGCAAACGCAGGAGGCGGACCACGGGGTTCAGCTGTAGGCAAAGAAACAGGATGATTTCCGAACAAATTCTTGTCCATGCCAGTCTGCGCAATAACAGATATGATAAGAACTCGAATTGTATCCATCCCAAAACGGAAACTAAAAATACGAATCTGCTAATATAGAGCATGCTAAAGCTCCAATCAACCCAAACCCCTTTTTCTTTTCTGCATTTCTTACAGATAACTAACACAGATTTAGAGTTTAATTTTAGAGGCAAATAATGACCTTCAGCTTTTTTAAGCATCAGAAGATTGAGCAGGCAACCCAAATACTGGGATCGGCAACATTCTCATGGCTGAATTCTCAGTTTTATAAGCTTGAAATAAATTGGGAAATGCGATTCCAGAAATTTTCTTGCAGTTCAATGTTTTAGATGACGTGGAATGAAAAAGTTCGGCCATAGCATACTTGCATAGCCTACATTTTACAATAACTTTCATAGGAAGAAGTTTGTTCTGCTAATTAATGCATTTGACAGGAGAATTTTTCTTAGCAGAATGCAGGCCATCCATTTTGGAACCTCTACCAGGGGAACAGTTAATCCCGCAACTTTCATGTCAACCACTAAAAGGCCAAAATCAAGCTTGATCAGCAGCGCATGCTGAAAAGCATAACAATTGAGTTACAATTTACAACTGGCAAGTCACAAGATTAGGACTTCTTTAGAACACATGGGCAACGATATACTTACGAAAAGCATAAGAATAGTTTGATAAGCAAAATATTGAACAAAGAGTAAAAAAGAAAAATAACAGATATCCAAAGTTCACTTTATTTAGAATGAACAGTTCTTTGTAACAGCCAAAATTAAGCATGAACTCACTTGCATAATAGTCTCCTTCAGCAGTGAATGAAGACGTGATGCTGAATCTTTAACACTCTTGGGAGGCCATATCTGGGTAAGAAAGCATTGCAAAATGAAACAAGTTAAAGAACAAATACTGACAGAAGTAAGATATAACCAAGACCATCAACATAACTGCCATAACCAAGTACATAAGTAAAGAAATTGAGTTATGCCACAAGCAAATTATACAGTCTTGAGTCCTTGACCAACAGATCATAGAAATTCTTCCCACACAATTGAGAATGTCATTTACATGTTGTTCAGTTATTAATCTCTTCATCTGCTTTTTCTAAGCCCATGGCACAGCTTAAATTAAACAAAGTTACTGGAAAATGTCAGAAAGTGCAGCAAAGGAGTTTTCCTCCATTAACTACTCATACTATTAGCTCCGAAAGCAGAAACAGCATCTCAGTAGGGCTTTTTTTTTCTTAAATTAATCTCATATTTAACCATCAACTATCCATCAATGCTTTAAAGCCTGCACATATTTAGTATCTAGATGCTTCCAGCTACTCGTAAGGCTCAACAACATTGCCACCATCAATCCTTTGAACATATATTTATCACTTCAAACAAAACTAAGCAAAAGCATAGGGCAACGAAACAGCTAATTCATGCTGATAATACAATAAACAGCTTTTAAGAAACTTACAGATGTAGAACATGAAGGACACGCATATCCCGCAGGCGCAGTGTGCGGAGGAAAGCTTTTGATATGTGAAATCAAGCAATTTGTATGTATGACATCTAAAGTAGTAAAAATATAACAGTGAGATTATACAGCACAATTCCAACACGCTGTTTGCAAGAAAGAAAAAGGAAAATAAAAAGGAGGCAGTATCTACAACAATATAAACACATACGTAAGCAACCCAATCGAGTAGTTTCAGAGCCAGCCCCCTCCTCAAGAACAGCTTGGCACTTGCAACACTTGGGAGGCCAGTCATACTCTCCATCTATTACCCATTCTGAGTACGTACGTATCTACAGCCAAGGGGAAAGAAAAATACATTATAAGCTCCAAACAGCATTCTATACAACATCTCCACCAATAATTGCTTTGTAACACTGTTAAATATACACAGCAGACATCAGAAATGGGCATATATGTATCATACAAAAGCCTTTTAATGATGTTGCATATAATTTAGAAAAATGAACATAGAGATCTATAACATAGAAAGTGAAAATTAATTATCAATAAAAAAGTAAAAATCATTAGCAGGACCAACATATTCTGAGAGACACAATTGCAAGAAGAAGTTGAACATTTTTTGCAAGGACAGTTCTAATTCTGCAAAAGTCTCCTCATAATACACATCGATTCTTATAGTTTTCTGCTCCTAGTCACTGTAGTTTAACCACTTGTTGTTTAAATCAAGTCAAATTCTTGGAAATACAGTTTTGAGTTCAAAAAGTGTAGAATGTGATAAACTTACCACGCATATTTGGTGCTCAGGAAAGCAGATGCATTCTCCACAAACAGGAACCTTGTGCACAAAACAATATAACTTTGTCGCCTGAAACACCGAAAGGACGAATGGAGGTTTATACACAGATTATTTGTAAATCTTCGATCCCAACCAACCACATCAGCTCTAAAAATCAACGAATTAATAGACACTACTTAATTCATAACATAAAACATCTACATTCCACTAGATCCCTCCAAATATCAAGGTCAATTCGATTCATTTACTAAATCAGATTCGCAATTTCTAGTTGAGAAACTCTAAAACTAAGACAACGAAGATCTGGAAAGGCGAAAATTAATTAAGATGATAAACAAAATTGTTGATAGATCTAGAAACTCCAGCGATTAATTATAAATTCCGGCACAAATTTCACAAAAAAAAAAAAAAGCGAAGAAATCGACACGAAGAAATGTAAATCTAAATCGCTAAGTGGCAATGAATCTATCAAGTGATCAAAAGTTTGAGACAAACTGATCAAAAAACCAAAAAAAAACAAAAAAGTACCTTGCGGCATTTGCAGACCACCATTGCATAAAGATGCGAGCAAACACGGGATCGATCACTTGGATTTCGATTCCGCTGTATACAATGCTTCGAATTTCATAAATAGATTAAGGTAAAATTTAATGGAAAAAAATTACCTAGGGTTTAAGTTAAGCAGAAGATCAGAGAGAAAAAAAAAAATAAAAACCGAAAGATCTGAGTTGAAAGAAAATGGCAAATTTAATTTCACATTAAAAAATATCTGAGGCTTGGGTTAGCTGATTAGTCTTTTATGTTTGGTTTGCTCCAAATTCTTTTCTTCATTCGTTACAGATTTTTTTTTTTTTAAAGGATGTATTTTTAATTATATTAGATAAATAAAATAAACGGAAAAATAAATAACTTTGGGAGTTTATTAGATTGGACCGTTGCAAGGGGGTCTAAGAAGGAGCTCTTTGTTATTTTGGGCTAAACCCAAGTTGAGACTACCATACTTACTAAGGTAAGCTGTCCATAAAATGGCATTGGTGTAAGTTACCTGACAAAAAAGAGGGCTCTTTTTTTTTGTTTTGGGAAATATTATTTTTTTTAATTTAAAGGTTTTTTTATTTTAAGTTAATAGATATTATAGTTATATATTAAACTTTATTATTTTAATTTATTTTAATTGATATTTGTTATTTTTATCATTATATTTTAACTTAATATTGAATTTTATTCTTTTACTTTTTTTGATTGAATTTTGTTATTAAATTTTGATATTTGATAAAATTTTATCACTCGATTTTAATTTTGAATGATTTAAAAATAAAATTTAATAAAAAATATTTTATTTTAATAATTAATGATAATAAAATTAATTAATAAATTATAAAAAAATTAATCTAAAAAGTTTATTTTATAAAAAAAAAAAAGCTAATTTTTTTCTTTATATTTTTCCAAGTTTTTCTTTCGCAAGATTAAAATTTTATAGGTCTAGACATTCATAGCAACTATGACACGCACGGATCCAAACGAAGCAATGTAATATGTTAAATATTCTGTAAGGCTTCAGTGAATGGCCTTAACCTTGATTTGGAATTTTTTTTTGACTTATAGGCTATAATTTTTTTTACCTTTTTCTTCATATCCTTGTAAATTTATTGAAAATTAAAGCAACTGAGAATTTGATTTGGTTGGTTGGTACGTATTCTTTTTATCCGGATAAACTTAGTTTAAATTCTCTTTCCTTAAATTTTCAATTGAAAAAATTTATTTTTATCCCTTGTGCTTTAACTTGTATGACACTTAACCCCTTGTATTTTTTTCTAACACTTATATCTCATGTAGTTTGAGCCGTTAGCCAAGGCAATGTCATTAGATTGTGCCTTAGCTGATTATTTAATACCATCATTACCCTTATCAACTGATATATTTAAAAAAATCAATTATTCTTTCACACGTATGCACACATTTTTTTTCTTAATTTCTCCTAAATATTTCCAGTTTTCACAACTTCCAATTAAAAAAAAAATTCAGCTTCTTTAACTAGAAATGCATTTGGATTTCTTGCTTGAGCAACCATGAGTAAAAATTTCTGTGGATCTTCTTCCTCTTCATTTGTTTCTCATGATAAATGAGATAAGAATTGTGATTGTGGAGATCTATCTCTATGTAAGACGGCTTGAACATTAGTCAATGTTGGAAGAAGGTTTTATGGGTGTGCAAATTAAAAGGTTACTTGTTAGATTCTTAAACTCTTATTTGGTTGAAATCAAAGTTTTAGGAAATGGGTACTGATATTAGGGTTTTTTTATAGTCTAGTTTAAAATATGAGTTTTTTAGATGAGTTGATACACCACTAACTCGTCAAAGTAAGAGAGAGATGTCACATTGAGCATGGAAGAAGATAGAAGAATCAAAAGAAAAAATTGAGAACATAAGATTGGAGATTATCCAACTATAACAATCGACCAAGGCTGCATGTAAAAGAGAGAAACAAAGGGAATTAATGTTATGTTCATATCAAGGAAGAGAAATGGTTTTGGAGAGTGATTTTTGCCTTGATAGTTAAGGTTATGTTTATGATGATTTTCGTTGTAGTCAAGTTGTAATATTTTTGTCATCTTGGAGTGGGCTGTGACATGAATGGTATTAAGGTGCATCATGTAGTTGTTATGTTTTGGACTTAATGTTATGAAATGAAATTGTTTTAGTATATTGAAGTGAATTTGAATTTTGACATATAGTTTGCCAACATTTCATGAACCTATTGGTCATTTCAATATGACTTTTACTTAAAAAACATGAAAATTTACTCTTGTAGAATAAATATAGTATTTTCACACATTTAAAGCAACATTCATAATACGATTACAACATTGAATTCTAAATACATTCAACCTATCACATTTGTTAATTATATATCATCATATCCATTTACAAGAAAAAATGAAACTCAAATCGGCTACATCAATGGCAACTTTAATATAACTGTTTCATTTGTATTGCCAAAGTACAAAGAGGGGCAAAAATGAAAACAAACATGTAATTTGCCTTAGGCTTCTAAACCCACATGATTTGTCAAAAAAATTCAAGCAATATGTCTTCACGTTGGCCTTGGTCTTATAAACAAACACGATTTGTGTAGACACTTGATTTTATCCGAACCTCTTTCCCAGATGATCTAAGATATCCAAAACCGAGAATTAGATATTCGTTCCGGTGGGGGTCGACCTCCTCCATAAGGACTGAGCTTTTTTAAGACCTATTTGGTCATGTTTAGATGGCCGCTCATGCATGCAATTGAAAAATTATTGTTTCAAGGGTTATAGAGAACAAGATAGACAAGACATATATTAAAGGAAGGAATTAACTTTTAAGTGCCCTTTTTGTGGAAATTTTGAAATATATTTTTGATATGATATTATGGGAAAATTCTCTATTTTTAGATTTTTTTTAGACTTTTTCATGAAATTTT
>JBBYHL010000005.1:1956118-1971487 GCA_038381835.1 Adansonia madagascariensis
AAAGTTTGACTAATAACTAATCCTTTATTTCTTTTACTCTTTTCAAATATATACTATTTAAAGTAAATATTTAATTAAAACTTTATGTTTAAGGTTTTCATACGTCCAATATAATTTTAATATAAATATTTCTTTATTATTTTAGCTATACTTATCTTTTGTATACAAAATTTTAGTATAAGTTAAAATATTTTAAAAATAGATATCTAAAAATATTTAAAAATAGAAAATTGAAAATGAAAAAGATTTTAAAAATATAACTATACTTATTTTTAAAAATATAATTGTACTTATTTTTAAAAGATTTTAAAATAAAAAATAAAAAAGATTTAAAAACTCAAAGTCACCTTAAAAAAAATTTTAAAACTTAAAATTCTAATTTAAAAGAAAATGAAAAGGACAAATGTAACAAAATAAATGTAAGAGAACTTTAGTTAAACAAGCCAATCCCACCTAACTCGTCTAAACCATTTCATCTTTCCATCGCCACCAATATCTTTCTCTTAACAAACTACCGTCGCCATCTCTCTCTTTTTGAGGAAACAAATGTCGCCATCTATTTCTCTCTCTTAGTAAACTAAAAAGCAGATATGAGATCCACAGTCACAACTAGCCATCAACCTATAATTAAAAAAAAAAGGAAAAGCAAATCTAATGTCTATAACAATGACTTCAAATCATCAGTTAAATTCTTTTTATTGTTTAGGGTTTATTTTTTATTTCTTAAATTTCTAATGTACTGAGCACGCTATTATT
This sequence comes from Adansonia madagascariensis, assembly GCA_038381835.1. NCBI lineage: Eukaryota > Viridiplantae > Streptophyta > Magnoliopsida > Malvales > Malvaceae > Adansonia > Adansonia madagascariensis. The sequence continues at coordinate 1,956,875 of JBBYHL010000005.1, forward strand.
TCTTGAATCGGGTAGAAATAGGTAGGTTGTTTTATGTTGAATTGAGTAGAAATACTCAATTTCCTTGAACTACGTGTGAGGATATAACTTAGCTTGCTTCTTGTATCAGTAAGCTAGGTTTTCTAGATTAATTTGTGATTGTTTCTACTTTGTCACTGCTACACTGTTTTATGTTTTAAAATGATTACTTGCCATGATAAATATTATTATTTTACTTGGATGATACATTCTATTTCGTTTTGTCAGTTACACAAATGTAAGAAAAAAATATGTTTGTCTGTAGGTGAAACCTTTGAATTATAAGAGATATGTGCACAGTTAATTACTTTTCTTGATAATACTACAGTCTGCCTACATGTTAATTAACTAATACGTGTATATTTTGCTATATAAACCTTGGCTTAGAACTTAACTCTACAGTTTTTAGTCCCTATATTCTTATAAATATTGTATAGAGGAGGAAAGATTCATGCACATTAGAAAGCTGTAGGGTTGTCGCGTTGATTAGCCTTATAAAATTGGGTTTGAGTCTTGCATACGGTTGGAGGGATTTTAAACTTGTTAGCATAGTTTCACTTCTTATTAAACCTGGATAAGATTTTTCATTTAACTAGTCTAGTCAATTTTAAAAATAGCTTACTGTCTATTTATATGAATCTCTAATAGCGAGTTCTCTTTCCATAGTTGCATAAAAAAGCTTGAGCTTTTTTAACTTAAATGCATTTAAACATTGATGAAAAGAACTAGCTTTGGGTTGGAATGAATCTCTATTTTTTTATGTCTTGATATCATTGTTTTGGTCATCGTCTTCGTAAGATTTATTTCACACTTGATAACTCAAAGATTGTCAACATTATTGTAGGTGGACTCTAATAATGTCAACATTAGTCTCCAATCAAATTCTATTCCTATGGGCTCAGGTGAAGAAATGTTTGGTCAATGTTTGAGTTATTTCTTGAAAAGATGATTACTGATGCCCAAAAAGTAAAACATAGGTTGTGTAAAGTTATTAAAAACTATGATAGTAGGCATGGAATAGGTAATCTAAAATGACATTTGAATAATTGTGAAAGGAAAGACACCCGTAACATAAGTCAAATGATATTATCAGTAGAGCATGGGTTTATGTTAGTAAGGTCTTCAAAATTTGAACCTGAAAAATTTTGTGAATTGTTAATTGCTGCAATGGTCATGCATAAGTTATCACTGTCATTTGTAGAATACTATGGCATTAAGGTTGTCTTCTTTTATTTGGGTGAAGATGCTACTTCAATTTCCAGGAATACTATTAAATCTGATATTCTTAGGATGCATAAAAAAAGTAGAATACTATAATTGCTTAAGAATTCACTTAGTAAGATCGGTCTGACTTTTTATTTGTGGACTTTTATTACAATTGATGGGTATATATGTTTAATTGCTCACTTTGTTGATCAATATTGGACTTTACGAAAAAGATCTTTAGTTTTTCGTATATGCCACCACTATGCAATGCTGTTACGTTAAGTGAAAAGGCGTACTCATTGATAGCTGATTAGGAAATTGAAAGTAAATTATTTTCTTTGACATTGGATAATGCTTCTACTAATGATTCTCTTGTTGATTTTTTGAAATCACTATTGAACACGAGGAAAACACTTTTAAAAGGTGGTCAATTTTTTCATATATGATATTGTACTCATATTTTTAATTTAATAATGAAAGATGGATTGAAATAAGTTAACGAAGTTGTAAAAAAATGAAGGAAAGTATAAATATGTGAAAGGTTCTCAAGCGAGAAAACAAAAATTCTTAGAATGTGTGAACCTAGTAGTTTCAATGCAAAAAAAAAAAAAATTATAAGAGTTGTGGAGTTCCAACTAGGTGGAGTTCCACATTTTCATGCTTGAACGTGCACTTTACTTTCAGCTGGCTTTTTCTCACTTGGTATTTAATGATTCAAAATTATAAGAGTTGTTCACCTTTAAATGAGTAGAATGACATTGAAAAACTTTACAAGTTTTTAGGTGTTTCCTATGATGTTACTTGTGTTTTTCTAGAACAAAATATCTAATTAATTTATAGTTTTCTTTCATTTGCAAGGCAAACTTAACCCTAGATAACTACTTGAATGAAGCTGATATGTATATCAAAAACATTTTTGCCTAGATGCTTGTCAATGTTGAAAAGTATTAGTCTAAATTTAGCTTAATTTTAGCTATAGCTATGATATTGGATCGTCGCTGCAAGCTTTAATATGTCGAATGGAGTTACAAGAAGCTTTATGGGAATGATTCAATAGAATTCAAAAGTGTCAAAGATAGTTTCTTTTCTCTTTATGATGAATATCTTGTCAAGGTTTCTAATTATGGTTCATCGTCTAATGTTTCTGCTCTTGATGAGTGTGATATTGATATGGTAGTTTATCTTCTTTTTTTTTTTTTTTTTAAATTGTAATTCTTGATTCAATTTCAATTTTTTATTATGTATTGTTATAATTCTATTTGTTCTTTTTTTTTTTTAACTTTTAAACATTTGAAGTTTATTTCTTAATTAGGAATTTGACTCTATAACATTGAGTATGGGAGTGCTGCATAAAAATCTCAACTTGAGTTATATCTTGATGAACAAAGGGTTTGATAGGAAACAAGATTTAGATATCTTATATTTTTGGAAGGCAAACCAATTTCGTTATCCTGAGCTGGCTACCATGGCACGGGATATAACGAACATTCCTATTCCAATAGTAGCATCCAAATCTGCTTTTAGCATTAATAGTAAGGTTATTGACCAATATCATAACTCACTTAAGCTAGATATTGTGGAAGCAATTATTTGCTATAAGGACCGATTATTTAGAGAAATTGGTAAAGACATTTTTTAATGAACATATTTTACTTTTATATATCATCAATTCATCATCGCCATTAGCACAATTGTGATTTATGAATATGAACTTTATAAATGTAGATTCTGCAGAATTGAAATTAAATAAGATTACATAAGATATCATTCAATTTGATATTAATAAAGAAGATTTATCCAAATTTTCCGCCTCTAGTGATGTTGGAGTTGATAGATCTTGAATGAAATGTTAGTATTGCAAAAATTGAGTTCATTTAATCTTTCAACCATTAAATTTTATTTGATTTTCATAAATATATTTTTATTTTATAAATAGGTGGCTTGGTAGAAGGTATTCATGGAACAAGTTTTATTAGACTTCTATTAATTAACATTTCAGAATGTTTGGAGTTTGAAATTTATTTTGTTAGTTGGTGCGTTTGAATTATGTTTGTGTAATTGTGTTAGAATTGAATAATGTTTATATTTTGTATTTTATGGCTCTTAATTTGTATGAATTGTCAGTTGTGAAGAGATATACTACTATTAGAAAGTAAAACAACTTGAAAATAAAGGAAAAAAGAAGTTGATTATTAGATTGGTTAATAATATTCATGTACTTCGTGTCCTAATCATGTTTTTTGTAATTCGTGTTTTAATCGTATTTTTGTGTTATACATGTCGTACTCATGTCATCTGATATTCAAAGTAAACAGATTAAGTTTAATTGTGTCGTGTCGTATAAATGCTAATGGATCAAGTTTAATCGTCATATTATGTTAAATTTAAATGGATCAATTTTAAATGTGTTAATCATGTCATGTCATGTGTAACAAGAATAAAAATTGTGTCATGATCGTGTTTCAAATTTTAACATGATTAGTTAATCATATCGTGTTCGTATATTAGGTAATCATGTCATATCCAAAATGAGACATGATACGGTGATAACAATTGCCAGGTATACTTTAAACCATATACATGCTTCAAGCTTCTCCAAATAATGAACTAGCTTACCATTATCCAATTTTTCTAATCCCTTTAATACACTTATATAAACTGATACTAATGTTTGGTGGCAAAAGCTTGGAACAACAAACTCTTGAATTGTTCCCCCTTCCATTGCTTCTTGAAATTGTTATGAAGATCTTTCAAACAAAACCTATGCTTAACATTGAATTCAAGTTTTAAGAATGCTTGCACTAGCCCTGAATTGCAACAATAGAATACACTATTGTAATGTGATATAGTAATCAATGTGGACAATATGTCAAAGTACATTAGTGTTATGTGTCATAATCAAGCATAATGCAAATGTGTTATATGTCACAGTAAAAAATAATGCAGGGTGTTATGTGCCACCACAAGCATAATGCAAGGGTGTTATATGTCATGATCAAGCATAATGCAAGGCTGTTATGTGTCATTACATTTCAAACATAATGGCATTATGTAACAAAAAAAAAAAAAGTTGGATATGTTTGCTTTTTACATGTCTGACATAAAAACCAACTTGCTTTCATCCATCCCTTGTAAGTCATTCTTAAGTGCTTCCAAAAACCATTTCTATCTATACTGATCTTTAGCCTAAAAAATAGTCCAAGCAATTGGGGACATCTGCTTGTTCCTATCTCTCCCTACAGCACTTAGAATGCCCCCACCGAACTTGCCTTTTAGAAAACATCCATCAAAGTTGATCAATAGCTTGCAATGTTTCATAAAGACCTGTTAATCTATCAAAACACACGTACACTTGCACAAACCTAGGGGTGGATGATGGATATAACTATTGCTTCGATTAGTGGTTGAGGCTTAGCATGCATAATAGCAAAACTACCAGGATTTGTTTTGATCACAAGGTAACAATATTTCTTTATTTACTTTATTTACTACTCCCAATTACCCATAATCATTTTCAATTTAGCTCTTTGTGCCTTATACAAGTTTCTACAATGAATTTCATACCTAAAATCTCATTATTTTGTCCCATAGTGTTATACACCTATCTTTCTGTTTGCTCTAAAATTATTTAAGTATTTATTGCTATGCAATCTAATGTCAACTTCTTGTTATTATTCTTTCTTGGGCAGGTATGTTATGGATTAATTGTTTTTATCTGTAACATGGCTTTTCTTCCTACCAATAATGCATGCACTTTGAATGGAGAAGTTGTTGGTTGCACCTTACACCAAACTGTTACTCTATTCATCTCATTCTTTTGAAGTTCATAATCATAACCCCTTTGTATGCATCAATTCCTCAAGTTTGCTCTAAACTGTCGTGCATCTGCAAATTTATCCCAACTGTTAGTTTAATATCATTACTAGTAGGATTAAATAAGGGGAATCTACTAGCTTGTATATTGGCTTCATCATCTGAACCATTTAAAGACTCCCGATCATTAACCTCTTCATAAACCTCATTGAAATCATCCTCTATATCAAGTTCTGCTCTATGAATTTCACCTCCATATGCTTTCGCCTTTTCATTTTCATGACCATCACTATCCTTTTCACCACCTTTTACACCTTTTTCCCCATCTGCACCCTCTTCCCCTTATCATAGATTGTTCACCCTTTATATTTTCTTGTTCCTCACCATATATACTTTCTAACTCCTCATCACCAGATTGGGTAACATCCATATCTGCTTCTTCCTCATCATTTTACGCAAAACCATGTAAAAGTTTTTCTTCCTCACTATCCAATTCAAGCCCATCTGCACCCTTTTCCTCACTATCTTATTCACCACACAATTTACCTTCAGCACCACCCAATTCAGCTTGACCACCCAATTTAACCTTACCATCTAATTCAGCCCCATTTGCACCTTCTTCTTCCTTGTCACCAACTTTAGCAAAAGGTGTTGGATGCTCTTGTAACTGTGAACAACTCTTAGGTCATCTTGTATATAAGGGTCATTATCTATCTTAATTGCCTTTGGTGCACTTTTACTCCTTTAATACCTATACCCAAGTCACATTTTTCTTCTGCTGTTAATACATAAACAGGTTGCACTATAAGTGGTTAGATACATCCAGAATAGTAATCTCATTATAATAATCATAACAAACATTGTACACATTACAGCTCTTTGCATTCTCATAAAACTCTAACACCATAAGCACATAACTGTTAATTTAAGTTCTTGCTAAACTATTTTTTAACCTAAATCTAAGTATGAAATAATAAATTTTTAAACTCAGCAATGTCACATTAAGTCTCATAAATGCTGAAAGCAATCTATAATATGCAATAGTATCAATATCAACATTCTCTATAGTTTTTACATCTCTTACATACATAAATTCTGAAATTCGGCTAAAGTGAACCCCATGGAACAAATTCATAGTCAAATTTGTTAAAACCCCTTATAACCTTTTAGCAAAATAAGCATATACTTCAAGAAATTCAAAAAGTAATTTTAATTTCAATCAAACACTATTTCAAATGTAACCCTTGTAACTTATAAAACCTATATACATAAAAACTAGCCAAAACCAAGTACAGCGAAACCTATGCAATAATCAGTCATTTTTTATCTCTAAATCTCTATTTTCAACCAAATATAAATAAACTCTAAATCTATTTTTCCCATCCTAAACCCATTACATTTAAACAACAAAAAATTTAATGATCCCAAGATAATAGAAGACAAAAAGTTACCTTTGAAGTGCCGATAATGAACCAAGTGGCAAAATGGTCTCAGGCTTTGAAAACTCTACTATTGGTCCTTCTGATTCAGAGAATTAAGGTTGGATTTCTAAAAAGGAGAAAAAGATAATCAATCAAGGAGATGAAAAAAGAGAGAAAGCAACAGGTGCAAAATAAACCCTAAATCTTAGAGTTATAATTTTAAATGAGTTAAAGGGGTAAATGATTTCACACCAAAATTTAGTAGAGTTATGTTGTAACAGACAGTTTAAAAGCACAAAAAATATAAGTATCACAACAGGGGATTTTCCATCAAAACCCTAAAGCACAGGGGGAATGGACTTTTACTTCTTAAATTTAGCCAAAAATTACTATGAGAAAGTTGGAAGCATCAAATCAATTAAAAGTGTCTATGAGTCAACCCAAGACTTTAATTTGTTTTAGTTTTATTCTAAACCCTAAAATCTAAATTATTATAAAAAATAACAAAGTTAAAAATACATATTTTATAATTAAATTTAAAATATATATTTTTATTAAATAATAATTTAAATCAAATGAAGCTAAATGGGTTTGAATTGTTAAATACTTTATTTAAGACGCATTTCATGAACAAGTTTAGGATCAGTTCATTTTGAGCTTCTATTAGGATAAATAGTATTAACAGCCGAAGACAAAAATGAAGTTTCCTTAGCCCAAGTAGTAGGAAAATGAAGTCCCAATTATTTGGTTTTCTTCATTGTATTCATTGTCACTCTTAAAGCCTTTGTTCATTTCTTGTAAGTGGATTCTAAGGTTAGAAAAATTGGTATGAAGAGTTAAATTGATGAGACTTTTAGTAGTAACTCAACGGTTGAATTTGTTAATTTAATTAAAATTTTAAATTTTAAATAATAATAAATATAGCAAAAATTTAATAAAAAACATGTGTTTGATTTAACATTATATTTTTCTTTATAAGATTAAAAGTTTTAAATTTCATCATTTTTCAAATTATTTATTGAATAAATAATTAATAAAATTATGCACTTATCTTCAAGAAAAATAAAATATACACTTAACTTAATAACACTAGAATTTGCATGACCAAAACTTGCTTGAACAGTGACAGAAAAACCATTACAAAATGCTATAAATCCATCAAAGTTAACATTTGGTTAAGAAATTAGTGATAGTTTTTTCTGTTGTAGATACCCTTCACTAATAATACCATCACAAATTTTACTATTTCTGTCACTAAATTAGTAACTGTATTTCTGTCACAAACTTTTAAATTTCCGTCATAATTTTTATTGACTAGGGCAGCTGCCCGTCACCATATTCCGTCATAAAAATTTAAAATTCGTCACTAAAGTCTACAATAAATTTAAAATTTGTCACAAACATACTATTAAAAATTTTTGTCCCTTACAATTCCTATCACTAAATTTTGCCACAAACATACTGTCACAATTTTTTATCTCATATAGATTCAATCAATATTTCTATCTCTAAATTCTTTCTTAATCTATGACAATATCTAAAATGCATCACTATTTTTGTCACAACATTTTATCTCCATATAAATTCCGTCACTAATTTTGTTACTATACATTACCACATTCCGTCAAAAATTTACAATATGTCCCTGTTTCTGTCACAAATTGTCTCATTCTGTAACAAATTATAGACATGTCACTATCTTTGTAACAAATCCTATTACGAACTTATCATTCTACCTCAAAGAGAATAACTACAAACAAGTGGTCATAACTCACCCCACCAACTTTTTCACGGCAAAATTCTTGGCCCCTTGAGCAATATATCTCTCCTACAACAATATAAATAAAAAACTTAATGTTTAATCATTTCGCCCAACATGAAACAAGAAAAAAGTACTTAATATGTAAAGTTCAGTTGTGCTAACATATTTGAATTTTGCATCGACAATAGAACACTAATATCAAATACTTAGGTCTGAAATAAACAGTTCAATGCCAATCAATTTTAGGTACATGCCTATATTTTTGCAAGTAGCATCAGAATAAACCTAGTTACCCAAGATGAGCGAATATCTTAACATGGGAAATTGGGAATGTGATAGGCCCACTAAATCTGTTCTTCAAAGGAAGCATGAGTATTGATAAAGTGTCCGTATTTGAATCCTTCCCTGTAATAACCCTAGGATCACTTCCTATATAGGTTGCCTTCTGATAAACCTGTTGTCTCTACATTTAAGATGGAGTTCTAAGTGATGATAAATCTCAAATAATTAACATTAACAGTTGGCTATGATTTTTTATATCCAAGAGGGCATTTCTACCTAATGTGACTTTGCTTTCAATAAAATGCCTTTAACACAAACTCCATGCCTTAGCACAATTTAGAGCTCAATTCCTCAACTATTCATTCTCAAACAAAACTACTACTGATAACAGCAAAATACAACGTCTTGATAAATTTCTATAAAGAAAAAACTAAAAAGAAACTGCTAAAACCACACCTTTGTTAAGAAACAGAGAAACTGGTACCGCCTAGATAACGAAATGCCACTTAAAAGAGAAAATGAAAGAGTGCTTCAGCTTTGTAAATACAGAGAAAACTAGTTTTTGTCTCTATCTTGTGGGTAGACAATCCTCTACAAATTTATGAAGTCTACTTAGTTGCAAAACATTAACTCAAAAATTTATTAGGAACAACAGTTTTACTTGCAGCTGACTACAAATAAGCTCCAACTTTGATTCCTATAAAACTTTAAAATTAATGAGAAGCCCCATTATTGTTCTAAATTAAGGAAACCCTTAATTCTTGCTCTAAAATCCAAAATCTAAACTGGGAACAGAATTATTAAAATCATTACCAATTAATTAATTAAGAAATTGCTAAATTGATAGAATGATTAATTTTATTGATTAATTAAACTAAGTTTAAAGTCATCGTATATAAGAAATTGACAAATCAAGTATTTTTTTTGGCCAAATATTATTAATTTTAACAAATTTTTAAATTATTATTTACTGAATTCATTAAATAATAATATAAAAGAAGATACATACATAATAATTATAGAACACAAAAATAAATAAAATAATTAATTCTATTTTTTATTTATTTTTGTGTTTTTTAAGAATCAAGCGAATAACAAAAGAAAAGAATTGTAGGATTTAATAAAATAAAGCAAATACTCAAAAAAAGAGTGGTCGGATTCATGGCTCATCTTGCTGTTGGTTGGGATGATGATGAAAGGAATCATACTTGCTAAATACAAATATAGTATATTGAATATATAATTATATATTCTTCTATTTTCTTTGAACAAATCATTGGTATGACAGCCCAACATTTTCACCTAAAATTATGAAGCATTCTATTGATGGATACAAAAAAGATTCTAGTGCTTAATCTTTCCACTATGTTTAGTCTGAAACAATACATCCTTTAGATTAAACTTTCTTATATCTGGACAAACATGCCTCTTGATTGTATCTTTGTTGAAATTGAATGTATGTGAACTCTGAATCTATCAAACTATACAATGCGTTATTTTGCTTGATTTATTATTCCATAAGGTTCCTTAATTTCTTCACTGTTTACATTACAAAGGCTGGTTATTATAACTCAAACTGTGAAACCAGCTTCAGGGTCATTGCTATATATAAGATTTTAAGGTTTCCCTAGCTTAATCATGCAACTAGAAAAGTAGATCCACTTATCTAAGGGATGCACCTAGCACTAAACATAAACCTAGCTGAACAAAAATGTCTTCTTTTTTTTTTTTTTTTTGTTGAATTCTGATTTACTAGTTCATATATATGAGTATGACACTCCAATACATAGAAAAACAATTTAAAAATGCCAGAAAGAGATAACATAAAATTGGTTTCTATGTTGTTTGTTTTCAATAAAGAAAGTTTAACCTAAAGGACATATTATTTGAGAGTAATCTAAAACATTTTGATGATTCAAAATATACCAAATTAAACCATATAGAATGAAAAAAAAAAAATTTGATCAAAAGGGAGATCGATCTTTCAATATTGAAATTAAATGAAAAAGTTCCAACAAGTTATTCAAAATCAAAAAAAGAAGCGAAATTAAAGAGATTTCTTTTTAAGAGAAAAAGAATTACCTGGGGATTGAGGCGATTAATTTATGATGCAAGAGAGAATACAAACCGGAATTAGAATCATTAGAATAAGAATTTGTGTTGAAGCTTAGGTGAGTTGCTTGAGTTGAAGCTGTGAGAATAAAAGTGGAGCAAAACAGAGTGAGGAAAAGCTTGGAGAAAATGAGAGATTAGGATTTGGGCATTTAGGAATTTTGGGGAAAGAATCTGGATTGTGGGTGGGGGGGAGGAGACGGGTTACTGGCAGGTTGGATCTATTTGAGTAACCCGACCCAATTGCATTTTATTATATTTTTTATTTAGGGAGAATTTTTTCAGGGAGGAATTTTAAGAAATTCTTTTAGGGAAAATTTTGAAATTTTTTTCAGAGGTAAATTTATTAGGGAAAAATTATAGGAATTTTGATGAAGGTAAATTTGGTAAAATTTAGATAAAAATAATTAAAGTCAAATAATTATATATTGATTTTATTATGTATTAATTTATATTTTATAATTTATATTTGAATTTGAGTAATAGTTTTTCTAGTTGGTTTGCATTGTTGTTATTCTTTTGAATTAGATTTGTTCTTATTACTATTTTTTAGGTAATTAAACAACAATTGAAAATATCATCCATCATATAATGAAAGTAATTTTTGACAAAATTGTTAAAATAGATTAATATGCCATAAGAATATATTACTTAATAAATCAAGTATTTGTGGTCAAAGAAATTATAAATTATTATATTTTAAAGGTTTTTTATATTATGTTTTTCTTAGTGCAAATATTATTATATTTTAAAATAAAGTGTGTAAAATTTAAAAAAAAAATTCACGACCATAATGATAGCAATGACGGTTTTTTCAATCACATATATTTCACCACTGGATATTTTTCACCACAGAATTTGTCACAAAATTTGTTTCAATTATCAAAAATAAAATTTAATAGATAAATAATCAAATTTGTCGCAACTCCGCCGCTACATATTGTCACTATTTATGATTGTTCATAATTATGACTGACATTTTTGTCACAAAGTTTTGGTGGAAATTTATTTTAATTGCAGTCAAATTTTTGTGATGGTTTTTGTGACAGAATATTAATGCCGTCACAAATCCGTCACTAATTTCTGTCACTTGAAATGACTATCATTTCACAACTTTTTCACTATTCCGTTACTATTAAACTATAGCAATGACAAAAAAATGTGACAGAAAGATTTTCTATCACAGTAAATACATTTTCTGGTAAAAAATTATAGTTTGTTATAAAATATGATAGTTTTTTATAAAAGGTGGTAGTTGGGCAGGTTTTTTAGGGAAAAAGTGAATTTTTTAAAAATTTTATTAGTTATTTACGATTATTTTATTAAAACTTACTAAAAGATGATAATATCTTTGCGCGTATATTTATTAGCATAAATTTTATTTAATATTTTGTTAAAATTACAATTTTATCATTAAATTGATCTTCAATTAACCGGTTACACTAACTCAGGTATTTCTTTTATATTAACTAGATCTTGACACACCCCCTATGTTAGTGAAGAAAATTTTAAAAAAAAATTATATTTCTTTAAAAATATTTGATTTTTTTAAAAATATTATTTAACGAGTAGGTAGTTGTAAAAGAAAATTTCTTAAAAGAAATAAGAAACTTATAATAGTAAAAATGTGAGTTACCTTTTTAGAGAGACGAGGTAGTTTTTTAGAATACTACTTTTTATGAATTTAAAATACAAAAATATCCTTAAAATTTTATTATTATTAGTTTATTTTATTTTAGTTTTTTCTTGTCTTCTCAACTGAATTGATATTCAATTAACCCGTGACACTAACTCAAGTATTTCTTTTATATTAATAATTAATAGAGATAATAAAATTAGTTGCACCACTTTTGATAATAATTAAAATTAAACTATTAGTAAAAAGTATTAAAAGTACAAATTTATTTTTAAATCTTATTAATATTAATATATAAAGTAGATTAGAATTTAGCCAGCTAAAACTAACACCGAAGTTAAAGATTATAATATCACTTTTATAAACATTAAATTAAAAATTGTTTAAAATGACAAATGATATTTTTAAGAAAATGTAGAACAAAAAAATTATTCTCATAAATTTAAAGGATTTTTCATATCCATAATTATATATATATATATATATTATATAAATAGATTATAGATATGAGTCTATACTTTAATTTCCTAATTAATGATATAAACTTTTTGTTTCTTTTTCCTTTCCATTTTTGTTTTGGAAAATTAGATTAATTGTTATTATTGCTGCATTCAAAATTCTAACATGCATGTACCTTAAAAAAAATGTAGGATGTAATTGAATATTGATAAAACTTCAAAATTTTAATGACATTAATGATTGCATTAAACAATATTTAATTGATTTGAATTCACTAAAGGACGTGCCGAAATTCATTAATCCCTTGCGCCCTATATTCTTGTGCGGTGCTCTCGGGGCCGGCATGTGCGTAATTGGCGTATGCTTTTCCCTACCTCCGGGGGATCGCTTAAGGGCACTTTTGTTTTATTTGATTTTAAAATTTTAAAAAAATAAATAAATAAATCAAGTTTTATGCAAGTAATTGAAGTAATTAATTCAAAATTAATCTGATCTGTTTAATTGGTTATGTTAATTATGAGTTAGGTAAGATAATTAAGTTGAGTATGAATACTGTAATTATGGGTTAGGTAAAATAAGTCAGTTGGGAAAAATAAATATATAATTTATTTATTTATTTATTTATTAGTGTTGGTTTGTTCAGTTTGTAAAATAGAAAATGGAAAATCAACCAAATAAACAACTTGTAAAATTGAAAATTTTATTGAGCTGACCAAACCAAATCGAGGGGATCGAATAAGATCGGTTTCAACCAGTTTAATTGATTCGGTTAATTTTTGCTCACCTAAAGATTATTTTACTTAGTGTTTTTTTATTATTTTCTTTTTTTTTTAATATACAGATCTCGATTTTAAAATAAATAAAAAATTATAAATACGTAAATTTAAATTTTAAATTTACTAAAATTAATTCAATGTACCGACATCGTTCTTTGTTTGGTCGGAGTAGAAACTTCTTAAATTGTTTGGTCTCCTTGTTCAACAAGATTCATGAAATAAGACATGTATAATTTAACATGTCATTAGTCAAATATCAAAAAGTCTTCTTAAAAAACTGATTAACAAATAAATTGTAAAGTTCAATGAAGGTTCCATCTCAGTTGCCACGAAGAAAATCCAAACGAAAAGAAACCCAAAGAACTTGACATTTGATTTTTTTTGACCATCAGATTTAGCACTCTCCCATTAAGGAAGAAACCCTAGCAACGATGCTTGCTTTTCACTTCACATGCATCATTATCCATTGAAAAGTGATTATGCGAGGGATGACCTCATCAGAATTTAATTAATTACTTTGTATTTTTTTCCCTTTTGCTTTAAAGCTTAAACATATTCCCCATAACAATAATAATAATAAAACTCCTTTTTCAGCCATTTATGAAAGCTTGCTGAGTAGTAGGCTTAATTTAGTCATTATCCGCAGGTGACGTAACTTAAGAGCACCAACAAGTTTACCTGCTAATGTTGCCCACTTCCCCTACCTCTTTTTTTTTTTTTTCCTTACTTGTTCATGCTGAATGCAATTGGCTAAAACCTCACTGGAGTTACGACATGATTTCAACGTGGATTGGCTTCTAAAGTATGTTGATGTCTTTTTGGACGAGAGATACAACAGTTTTACGGGACTCGAAAACATAAGGCTAGCACATTCCGTAATAGCATACAAAGCACAACCGAAGAGGATTGGAATTGAGATTCTGAAACGCGTTCTAATCTAACATCTAAGGTCTACCAAATATTTAAGTGTGAAAAAGGAAGCAAATGAATAAAACTAATACTAGTATATTCAAAATTTTGACAACGAGTTTTGTACGTTACCTTATATCTTTAATTTATACTCAATATTTGATATAGTTGACAATGATTAGTTAATCTCTTTTGAACAATGGGTTTCGTTTAAATGAC